>JAVQJS010155794.1:0-16848 GCA_036024795.1 Galaxias rostratus
GGGCGTTCCGGGCCGTTTGTTTTCCCCCCCCCAAAACCCGGGGCCCATGCCCCCCCCCCCCGCCCCCCCCCCCCCCCCGTTACCCCCCCCCCCCCCCCCCCCCCTGCCCCCTCCACGGAGATGAGTGGCGTCATCACAGTGACTTTTACATGTGGCTCTGGGTCTGATGCTCTTCCTAATGCTGATGGCTTTACTCTGGCTTCCTCACCCCCTCCCTCTTCTCTGTGCGAGCTAAGTGCAGTTTGCATGAAAGGCAGGATGCAGTGAAGGCTCCGTTAGTGTTGTTTGCGACTTTCGCCGATTGCCTCCCTCCATTCTGTCTCTTCTCGTCTTATTATCCCTCCTTTCCCCTTTCTTCCTCTCTCTCTCTCTCTCTCTCTCTCTCTTTCTCTCCCTTTCTCTGTCTATGCCTCTCTCTCCCTCCCCCTCTATTCACGTCTCTTGCTCTGTTTGTGTCTCTGGAACAGCCGGCTGTGGCGTCTCTCAGACTTGTTCTGCTGTTGGCCTGGGTGCTGTTGCTGGCACTGCTGCTGTTAATGTCACCCTTGTATTTCCACTCTACTCTGCTGCTGCTTTCAAACTACAGCCTAGCATAATCTCTTTACCGGCCTGTCTTTTCTACCTCGCTTATGGTTTTAAGCAAGTCACAGAATGTAATCTCTCACGCTGGTTACATTGTTTTGCTTAATACTATTCGCACACACTCGGTGTCTCGCTGGCACACACACACGTAGACACGCACGGAGCCAGACACATGCAAAACGCATCCTACTCAGTCTCACGCAGGTATTTATGTGATCACATATAATGACTAGCAGAGTTTGGGGTAGGGGGGGGAGCTATGGTAAATCCGCACAGCGCTGGCCTGAGTTGTCGTGTTATTTCCTCTACTGACCCTTATTGTACTCCCTTGTCATCCTTACCTGATCAGAACTACACTGAACTCTTTGAATTCTTCTCTCTCTCTCTCTCTCTCTCTCTCTCTCTCTCTCTCTCTCTCTCTCTCTCTCGCTCTTTCTCTCTCTCTCTCTCAATGTGAGCATGAAGTCTATGGCTAATACTTAACTGTTTGTTTGAAATGAATCTAATTAGCCATGGGGATTCTGTCAGATTGCCGGTGGAAATTAGCGAGATGACAAGGCGCCGCTCTGAACTCTCATTTGATGTAATGCTAGCAGAACAAATGACAATTTCATGGTCCAACGCAACACCAGCACTATCTATCGCGAAGATAAACCAACTCTGCGTCCCACTGTTCTTGTTTTTGTTCTTGAGTTCCAAATTGTATGTAAAGTAAAGCAACGCTTTGACAGTGCCCTCGCTGACGACCGGGGCATGGGGAATAAAAGATACCTGTCGTTTTTTTGGTGACGCTTCGAAGTCAAGTTAATTAGCTTAATTTGGTGATTATATCTTACTTCCCTTGAGCCTTTATGAAGGAAATAGTGATCCTACAGGGTCAAAAGGAGATGATGTGGAAAATGAGATGGGAAGTGGTTCTTCCTGTTCTCCCTTTGGCCCGGAACCAATGTTATCAAGTATGGTACCAAGTATTATCTTAAAAAACTAATCAAACTTAAGCCGTTTTCTAGTACAAGAATGAGCTAGTTTTTTTTAATTTGCTTGACCTCAAAGAAAGAAAAGAAGCTAAACTTAATTTAGTTTTCTCTTTTGGAGATGAGGTTTAACCAAACCAAATAACCAAACCCCCGCGACCTTGCATAGGACAAGCAGTACGGCTAATGGACAGAGATTGGCAAACATGTTCCTTCTTCCAAAGGCAGAAACGATCGACTGTTAATGGGATTCTACTGTAAAACCGAACTCGGAAAATGCGGTAATATTTTGATTTACTTTCACACTTGTGGGATGCCACACCGACAGAAATAGAAACCATCTGCTGTAACAGCTTGACAGCGTTTTTTTGTGTCTTACAGGCATGATGAAAACTTCGGTGCCAGTCTGTCTAGAATGGTAGCCGTGCACATTTGTTGACAGTGGAGGGCTTTGAGTCATTTTGTCTTGAGCGTATGGATGTGTGTGTGTTTGCATAGCGTAAGGCACTGCTTGGATACCCAGTAACAGCTGGTTGGGATCTGCGCTGTCATTCCAGTGTAATGTAGATCTGCGATGATAGGATACGCTCTCATCAGCGTTCGCTTTTCTCAGGTTTTCGTCTTTCTACAGAAAATACAGACGGCAAAGTAAACATAATTTCTTAACCGTACACTGCTACTTTTTTCCTTTTTTACAGGATTGTATAGGTATTGCCAAAGGGAATGTAAGGCGTGCAATATACACAATTTGTATGAATCTGTGGGTGATTCTCAAGTGTTGTGTCTAGTGTTCACAACGAAGTACACAGAGCCCAGCAGGAGACCGTACAGCGTCAAGATGAATCTCAAAACGATAAGAAGTGAACCGAACCATCACATTGTTTCCTTCCCCTGTGAATCGTGCCATTGCCTTTTCCACCCTGGATGTTTGTTGCTGTGCGTAGATCATTTTTGCCTTTTTCCTGACATAATCAGAGCAAAACTAATTACAGTGGAGGTAGCCCTAATGCCATCATGAATCTTGGATGTTGGGCATGTGTTGCCGCAGCATCTTTCTGACCCTCCCCCAGACTTTGCTTAGAGCTCAGGGGAAGACAAGATTAACGATGCCATGAAGGTTTATGTGTCTTGGTAATGTCGCGGAGTAGGCCATAAAGCATCGATGTGCTTCTGATCAGGGAGCCATGATGAAGCAACCTTTGGGAAGATTTTATTTTTTTACTAAATAATTTCAGCTTATGGTGTTGAAAAACAAACTCTAATGGAACTGTGTCAGTACAAAACAAATGGAAGATAGTGAGAAAATTATCCAAGCTGAATCCTTTTTAGGTTACACATTTTAACATCACATCAGATAATTGCGGTTTGTTTGGCAGGGGTATGTCATAAACCGGGGACAGATTCATGCACACGGCATAGCCCATCAGCATGATTTATCTTATCTTTGTTTAGTAGAATCAAAAGTCATGCAAACAGCTCCCTAAGGCACGGAGCTCCGCTAATCAAATTATTTTAGGAAGCGTGCAAAGCTGCTTTAATCACAGGATACTTGACAAGTTTATGTCTGGGTTCGAGGCTAATGTCTTATTTGAGAGATGGGTTTAAATGAGGTCGAAAAATACTTGCATTTTTAAAAGACTTAAATAGTTATCTGATAGTGTTGCAAGTTTGACCCCAAGGCGGCCCTTTGAAACCAAAACCAAGCATCTTGATAGTTTACTCTGAAGTTCTAACTGAAATATGATTTCAAAAAAGTTATTGCAAATTATTGTTACCAGTACTTTGTAAATGATGACCTCTGGGAATGGGAAAAGCCAGACAAAATATGTTGCATTCATACTTAAATTAGCTAGGAAATGATAAAGACTGTCCCTGCACCTTACACTATGTTGTGCCACTATGTATAATACTGTATATACTATGCTGTTCCACAGCGTTATTTGAAATATAATTCTTTGAAAGCAAGGTCAACAGATACAAACCCTCGTAATAAATACATATCTAGGAATGTGCTAATCGCAGTATTACAGCTGGTATAAGTGTAGACGCTGTCTTTCAAATTGCTAGGCAGCACAAACATCAAAAAGCATAATCCGCTGAGATGACATTTTTGTCACAATATAGTGACATGTCTGTTTTTTTATTGAATCATCCCCTCTCATGTTGTGACGTCTTGAACAAAAGTGTCTTGGAATCTTTTGATTAGGAGTTATTCTTGTAGCAAGCCTTGAAGCTTGTTAACTTTTAGGGATCCATCGCCTATTGACAGAAGAAAAGATTGGGGTGCGAAGCTCAAGCTGTTCTTTTTTTAAAGTGCTGAAAATCCCTGGCCTTTGGCATTCGGAAAGGGCAATGTTCCTCCTCCTGGGCCTCACTGTGGTGCATACTAAAACCTTTTAAACTGTACTGCAAGCATATGGTCTAACATATGCTACACCTTCACGTAGCTTGAATGCCGATCATTACCGGCAAATAATGGGTCATCCAGAGGCAAGCGGACCTGCGGAAAACATACCACATTCAACCGTCCTGGTTGGGGGTGAAGTGACAGCCAAATCATCTCTCAGGACGGTTGTGTTGGTCTGCGCTTTGAAAAATAAAACTTGAATACAACCTTTGTGAAAATAAAAATGAAAATTGGCATAACACTCATACATCATGGTCTTTGTAATGTGCTGTGTACCCTTTTTTCCAATCGTATCAAAGCACTATTTTCTTATTGCAGTTTCTTGGCACAGAAGAGATGGGTGTTTTTTCTGTTCTTCTTCTTTGCTCTCCTTAGTAGCAGCAGCAGCAACGGCAGTTCCAGCCCTTTGTGTTTCTAAGAGTGTGTTTTTTTTTCCTCAGCAAATTGGAGGTTGTCGACACATTAAGAAGTAATGTAAAAACAAGGACACTTGAACATGGCCAGGTGATGGAGATAGCTTGTCACAGCACAAATGGTGTGGCACGACACTGGTTCTTCACACGTGGTAGTGCACCTGCTGTGTAGTGGGAAAATATTTTGTTCAGTTCAGTTCACTTTCAGGTAGCATGCTGAGCCCTCTTCTATCCAAAGCCTTTTATAAGACAACATACTGTGTATTCCGGATTCACGTATTAACGGCATGTTTGGGAAATAGAATTTGAACGTATTGAAACTCATCTGGGTTTATTGTGGAGTAGGATGGTCACCCCTGACAGATTGGACATGCACCGTGAGAGGAAGAAACAAGAAGTGCCGTCTACTTTTAATCCGGGCTAACTGTTTTTGATGGCGACCCGTTCTATAAGCACAACCACTACCATTTACCCAGCATGCACTGGGCAGGACATGGTGAGCGTAATCCGTTTTGGCGTTGCATTTTCGCCGCCTCTTATCTGATGCGGGGCGTGTCAGCGTAGCAGGGAGATCAGGAGTCAGGAGGCCCCCTGTGCGGCCACGTACAAGCCACTGCCTGACCTTCATTTCACTGGTCGCTAAAACCACAGTTCTCTCTGGAAGGGGCTGATAAGCAGATGGCACGTCATATATCATACTTGACCCCTAGATCTTTTGCCGGCATAAAAAGAGCACGCGGGCGCTTACGTTTATCCTTCTGATCCGCAGGCGTTGGGCCACTCCCATCCAATGTATGTCCTCACAATGGAGGAATTGTTGCTCACACGACCACCAAATTTCAACACGACCAAGATAAAGCGTTTATTTCAAATCGCCGCCTCCGAAAGAAATGCAAATTGGATTCCCAGTTGAAGATTGGGTTTCAACACCAGTAGTCTCATGTGACTCTCCAACGCTGTTTCATGGCCAGACATGATAGAGATATGAAAGCCATGGAAAAAGACATCCTCTGCCTTGGTTCAATATCGTTTCTTTATCAATGCGGAATTGCAGGAATATGATAGGCTTTAGCATTATTGAATTGTTGCACTAGTTTGAATGTAACAAGAAAACTGGAGCTGAGTAAGTTGATTCAAATGTTTTTTTATTCTATATGATGCTGTGTAAATAAGTGTTCCTGAAACATGGTTTCTCTTTATAAAAGACATTAGTTTGATGTTATATCAGAATTGAAAAGATCACAGCTTGTAATTGAGTGTTAAGTGCATAATTTACAGTTTGATTGAACTACGTGCAGCTTGTTTGTACATTGATATTATAGGTTGATATTATACTTAAAACTGGATGCAGGCTACTTTTTGTGGCTTCCCATTTCTCCACTGATGGTTGAAAAATATACAGTATTTGGATTCACCTACTGCAGGCTTAAACACTAAGTCACTAAATTACCACAGCGTGCTTTATACATTAATTGTAGATTATCTTCCTATAGCATGCAGGAAACATGTCAGGCTGCAGCAAAGAACCATTTGCCATTGTACCCTTTCTTGTGAACTGCATAACGTGATCTGTATCCATATTTCATGGGATCATTTCTTATGCTATGGGCCCCTACAAAGACCTTTTCTCAGCTGAGGGTTTGATGGCAGATTCTGCTACCAATGGTTTGCCTGCAAGCTCCCCTCACCCCCCGCTCTCTATAGAGAACGTGATTTCTTTCTTTTTTTTTCTCTCCGGTTTTCTCTCTTTCTTGCTCCCTCGCTCTTTGAGCAGGAGCTGATAAGCAGGTGGCAGAGTCTCTCTTTCTCTTGCTTTCCCTTTTCTTCTCTCTCTCCATCTCTCTCTCGCTCTCACTCCCCGCCCTCTCTCTCTCTCTCTTACTCCTACTCTCAATTACCCTTCTCTCTCCCACATGCACTCTTCTTCTTCTGATTATCTCCCCCACTCTGTAGCTCCTCGGGAGCGGTAGTGGGACATTAAAGGCAAGCCTCAGCATGCTGTCAGCCTCACACTCTGGCGCCCTCTAAACCCAATAAATACCCCAAGAAGATGGGGAAAACAATCAACCAGAGCCCCGTCTCGCCACACTCCTCCACCATGGCTACTCCAGGTGAAAACGAATATAATGGTGGCCCTTGTTGTGCGTGCGAGAGCTGTGCATCACCCTTTTTATGTTACATATCTCTGGGAATCATAATCGGCACTCACTCAGTCACTTGTTTGTCCCCACTTCATATGTGAGCCCTTGGCGACACTGCTTTCATCCTGGCCTTTGCCTTTGCCGTTTTCATTCTTTCTCAAACGTTGCTTTATTTATCTTTATGCCGATATATCTCTCATTCCTATCTAAGTGACGGTAGATCAAAGTACCTTATGCAATATTCCGCTTTTAGGTTGTAACATCTTTTCGCTTTTGATGTCGGATTGGAATGGGCAGTTGTTTTTTTTTAAGCTCACAGACAGACACACACACACATACACACACACACACACACACAAACACACACACACACACACACACTCATACTTACCTGTGAACTGAAAGTTTGTAAAGTCAGGGGGTAGATCATGAGCGGAATAGGTCCATTAAAGGGCCAGCAAGGTTGTTTGTACGCTTGCACCTTTTCCCCGCGTTAATTGGAGCACTCTGCGGTGTGATTGATATAACTACACAGGTGCAGAGATGGGTTCGGGATGGATGCCGGCCAATGGAGAGAGCTCGGAAGTGGCTGTGTGCGATCTGAAGCAGAAAATGGAGCCGCGTTTTCCTTTTTTTAGCCACACAAGGTGGCCGTGGATCTCTGTATAATTGAGACACCAGGGTACATTCCCTTTCCAGACCAACTCTAATGGTCTGTACATTAGGAAAGATAATTGAAGAAAGCCATACACTTACTGTACAGTGGAGGACACGTTCAATAAAAAGAGTAAAAGATGGCTTGCTGGCCATTTTGTAGCACAGGGCCGTCTCGAGGGAAAGTACTCTCAGAAAGAGTTAACGGGATGTAATTTTCAGGTGAAGGAGATAGTGAGAGAGTGAGAGCTTTTTAACTGCGGCAGAGCGAAGGCTTACCGTAGTTTGTGTTGCCCTTTGAAAAATAAATGCGCTCACCTACACTCCGTTCCCGTTGCAGCGCGGCGCCTTTCTCCCTATTAATTTACCGTCTGGTACAGAATGACTCCTCTGCCTTGTTCACAAGAGCAGCGCCATGGAGATGCCAGCTCTCAAAAGGCAGCAGGTTTGTGATTATAAAAGACCTCATTTTACACGTCTGAGTTCTCCCGTCGGAGAACACGTAACAACTCGGATGCATCTGCAAGGCCGCTCGTGATTCTCCAGTCCACTTTCGGTTTTCCCTCATCTTCTATATGTATGAGACGAACCCTGACCTCAGCCCTAACCCTAACCCCAACCATATATAACCTAACCGTGTTTTTTTAATTCAGCAGTCTTTTTGCATTTTGACTCCTGGGGCATAACATGGGCTACTCCTGACCAGAGGCTGCATACAGACTGCAAATCTCCGATGTTCAGTATCCCGGGGTAGCCTTTAACCTCGCGGATCATTGTCCACCAACCACCGAGCACTCCCCCCTTAGGTTAGCATTTGCACATGGCCAGAATGGTAAGGCTTCTTGCCTGCCCACCATAAGTGTTCTAAAATTGCACAGTAATTAGTTTGGCCATTACAGACAGACCTTGACTGACACTGGCAGAAGCGGGGGCCTGGAGAGCCCAGATACTGGGCCCGCAGCCGCATGCAAGCATTCACCCCACTCTAAACACGAAGCCTCTCACATTTGCATAGAAATTATGATTCTTAGGGTTTGTTGTGCATACATTGAGCCAATTGAGAGAGCTAGAGACGGATATGAAAATGTTTCTGCACAGCTCGACGTCGCTCGTCTTATTATCTTTCTGTCTTTTTTTCTTCTTCTTCTTCCTCTTCCTCCATATGAGACTTTTCCCAGCACCGTTGTGTCTGCTTTAATGCCAAGTAAATCAATCTGTGCTTTTCAAAGTCGAGCCTCATACAATGCATTATCGTGTGCAGCTCATCTGGATTTCACTGTGACAGGAATCGTGGGACTCCACCGTCTTTAATGCCCGCGGACAGACACAGTGCATGGCGAGCGCAGCGAATGCCCATTGGTCTTCTTCCGCTTGTTGAGAAGATTAGATGCACTGGAGCTAACCTGATAGACTGCACTATTCCCCCGTTAGTTTCAGCTCACTTTGTACTCGGACCGCGCCCCCCCGCCCCCACCACACACACACACACACACACACACACACACACACACACACACACACACACAGAGGGCATGTCGGAACCCATCCTGTCCACATCCTCCTCCTGGTTCCTTGTTTCACACTGCCAACATGGCGCTATCGATTGCAAGAATCCATACCCGGCATCCACATAGTACTAGAGACTATTTCCTCTCTCTCTGCTTCTCTCTCTCGCCCTCTCTTTGATTCCTTTTTTGAGTTCTACCCTTCTGCCTGGAGTTGTTTTGTGGAGTTTGATGTCTTCCGCCCTCTCCAGATGAACTCTGCGCTGTGTGGCAGTGCTGGTAGGGCACAACGTGGCACTGTCCTAGTCTGGCACCCAATTATCTGGAAGGGGCCTGGACGTAGAGATCAGCGTGTTCCAGCCACCATATCCCCCTACCTTCAATCAGGCCATACTGACCATCACACACACACTTACACACACACACTTACACACACACACACAGAAAAGATAAACACACACTTAAGTACAAGGAAACACACAAACCCACAAACGTGCAAACACAAAAATAATTAAAGTATTCAAAGAAAATCTAATATGTATCTTTATTTGAGACATGTATACAGACGTTTACACACACACACACACACACACACACACACACACACACACACACACACACACATGCACTACACACACATACGCACAAACACATGCACACCCAACCTTTCACCTTGTAAACATGCAAACAAAAAGCTTTTCAATCAGCCTCAACTAGTATCACTCGAGCTTCTGTATTTATTCTCCCTGTTTGTGAACTTTTATCAAGTTTTTTTTTGTTAGGGGGGATGTATTATTGGCAAACAAATCCTAGAGAAGCTGGAGGTTTTCAAACGTGATTAGAAAAGGTTGTGACATTCAGAAATGTCATCCCTCTTGGTGAGCAGCCGGCTTCCCAGCCTGCGTAACAAGGTTAGTCCCATCAGATCCATTTCGCTGCCCTCTCAATGGCCACATAAACAGTGGCTGGCTCTTCCTTGCTCAAGGCTCCTGCGTGTCACTCACCATTAGGTACTTGATGCCAGTGGCGGCGGAGTTTACAGTGAATCATATGCTCTTCCGGGGGGGTCGCAATGAGCCCACCCATACACAGGAACACATAAACATATACAGAAACACACACACACACCACACACACACACACACACACGCAAACAAACACGCTAACAAGTCAAAGGCCGAATGTGCGCTAATAAGTACCTTGACCTCCACAATCACAAGTGGCCACTGGCACAAACACTTTTCTTTGGATGGTGCATGCCATCACCACTACACTGCAACCCACACCAACACGCTTTGCTTTTTTCGCGGTGGACTTGGAATGCTAAGTGGCCCTGAGGACCGGGCCGAGTAGACCACACAGGCAGTCTGTTAACCCGTGGTTGCTCCAACGGCACGGCCAGTGGGGAGATATCAAGGGATCTTACTTAGAGAACCTTCACTTACTCCAGTGCCGGGTAATGATGTGCAGACTAAATGAACACGCTGCGAGTTGCGATCTGCAACAAAAAAAAAAAGAAAGAGAGAGAGAGATCCCCAGCCCTAACACCCCGAAGGCCAGGCAGGCTCTGAAGTCATAAACGCACATTATTTTAACGATTCCTTCCTCGTTGAGTCGGAGTGCAACCCAGTAAAACAATCAATGAGCGGAGCGCAAGTACTGTGGCAGGCCTCACCCTCGCTTCTGTCGGCACTGACATTGTTAATTAGGATTGCTGGAGGAATCCCCGCCACTTTTGTCTGAGCGGATTTGAGTGGAGGCGAGAGGATTAGTTAATTTTTGCCTTACAGTTGTCTCCTAATGCCATCGAGCACGAGGTAGCTCAGCTCACTGATGGTGGGTGAACACTCTCCGGAGTCCCCCCTCCACAGAGCCGCGTTCCAACATGAAATGGGAGAATATTACTGTTAGAATTGGGCCTGGCTGAGTGCATGTTGCCATAGCTGCAGGCCTGGCATGGGGGAACTGTCTGCGGATGTATTCTCTCCAGAGGTTGTTTATTTCCATCGCTTGTACATGTCTGCCTCAAGATTGGATTTTGATAGTGTCCTTTACTTTTTTTGTTGACATTTGTGTGATTGATGTGGGTTTAGAGATGAATTGCAGTCAACCCCCCCTCCCCCTCACACCAGATATGGAACCACTGATTTCTGAAGTTTCTGCCGAAATGAAGAATAAACAGACCTGGCGTGTGTTGAAATAAACAATGAGTTACAAAACATAATTAACTGAAACAAGTCATGTGGCATTTGGTGAATGGATTTAGGCAACTTGTATGTAGCCTAATTTTGGGATTAAAATTGATCTTACGTTATGGTAAGGGTTCACCAAATGGCAGGCAAGATATATTTTGTTCCGCAATGTCATTATAAGATGGAGAGAAACACTTTGACACAGGAGAGCACATTGAATTATTCAGTTTTTCGAGTGAAAAATCATTTAATTACAGCGAACAAGTAGCTAAATGTTGTCTGACTGAAAAGAGACAGTCGTCATGAATCACACTGGGAGAGAGTGTGGTCGAATCAATACTCGTTTGTTACCTCACACGATCTGCTGTCATGATCTCTGGGTGTGGGGTTTGGTTTGAACTTTCTGAGTTTGCCCAGATCTAAAGTTTAGTGTGCACATGTTTCTCTGTGTGTGCGTGTGCGTGTGTGTGTGTAGGTGTGTGTGTGTGTGTGTGTGTGTATTTTGTGTTTGTTTTTCCAAATAACGTGTGAATATGTTTGTGTGAGCATTGCACCATTGATTAGATTCAGTGTTCTATCAAGTCTGCCGACAGAATTTGCCCCTGTGTAAATGCAAACGACTGAATTCATCCAGGATTCACATTTACCCTACAAAGACCAAATTTACATCAACTGAGAAATTCAGTTGATTAGAAAATTGCTGTAATACTGCAGCTTTTTTGATGTGAGATTAAACGTCCATTGTAACTAACAGGTAGATAATGTATACTAGTCAGACGATATGGTACCTCACGGCCTGCATGCTTATGAAATATTTCTAATCGGTGTGACATAATTGAAACGACATTTCTGAATCTCACATACACTCCTGAAAGATCGCATAGTCATGAGGCTCGAGTCAACGAGATAAGTGGCGCCTGGATCCTAATGAATATGTATACATGGGGGCCCATTTAACCTGACTGCTCCTAGCCATGGCTGTGGGTTTTACTAACTGCCTTGATCTGCTCTGCTTTCCAACCCCCAGCTGAGTTGAACTGTGGGGTCAATCCTCTGGTTCAATTTGTCTTCAAACGCAGCTTCGTTCTCCTCTGTAATTTAGTCGATAATATTTGACCTCTGGTGAGAGATGGGGAGACGGGGGCTCCTGGGAGGGCGACTGTAGTACTTCCCGGGTCGGGCTAAGCCTCCGCCACCGCTGGCCAATCCCTGCATCAAGGGGAAGTGCACGTGTCATATGGCCCGTGGACGTGCTGTTTATGCAGCCGTGGAAGTCACACACAGATAGTGTCAGTGTGACAGAGAGAGGATAAGCCCACAGAAGAAAGGATAAAGTGGATTTGTGGGTGATAAGAGTCGAAGGCGTTTTTTTCTTCCCCCCGCACTCTTCTCCCCGATCCCTGTCGGTGGGTGCTTTGACACTTTCCTGCTGGAGTAGTTGATATTGTCTGCTTCTGCTGCCATAGATTCCAGTCTCGTCTTTTTGTGTGGGCAGCCAAAGATCTGTCTGTTCTGTGGTCGATGTCATTGTCCCTCTCCGTCTCCTAACAGAGGGGTCGATACGAGCCTAGCTGTAGACTGGGAGCATAAAGGATTCCACAAAATGTCTTCTTTTTAACGGGTCTTTTCATTTGACATTGTTAGCGTGATTTTCTGTCATATTACTCTAACCCTCGCAACCGTTTCCCTGACATTGCACACTGCTCAACAATGAATAATCAGCCTTGGGTTTTTTTTCAGTTTTTTTTAATTAGTCTCATTCGTTCCCCCTACTATGAGTGTGTCCGTAGCAACAGCACCGTTTGTTTCACAGCGATACACCGAGTATACAGTAAGTGCTGTTCGTCTTTCTGCAGCCTTCTAAATACGCGTTTGCTCTAAGTAGGCAGGGACAATGGAAGGCGTGCAAGGACCCTGAGCCGCGTGCATCTCAACATCCACCACCAGAAACTCCCCCCTCGCTTCGAGCGCTGCCTAAAATACCGTGGATGTTGAACGAGCACAGATCACTTCAGGACAACACCGCCTTTCATCTGCACTCCGTCTCCTCCCTCACCTCGTCCCCCAGGCGTCCTGCAGCAAGGCAGAGGAGATGTACTCCGAATGTCTTTCGGACCCCGGGCTTTGCCTCCATAAAATAAAGGAAGATTCCACGTGGGGCGGGCAGGCCCGCAGCCTGTGGCAGGGTCTGCCACAGCGTAGGCTTGGCTAGCAATAATTAATGCAAACATATGGTAAGTGAATGCCTGCGATAGATGCCATTGTTCATCCACATAGCCTTGGACTCTCAGTCCATACAGTTCTATGGCAATAATACAATAATCCACAGCATATGATAATCACTTAGTCTTCAATTTGACCTTTTTTCTTGCTCCAGCGATTGCTGTGAACTGCGGGATTGATTTGGGAGAAATCAATTAGCAGCAAACAGAGGGTACATTTGAACAAATATACGGGTTGCTCGGGAAAAGCCTGTCGAAGCATATCCAGGTTGTTTGGTAATGCCCTTGTGAACAGATGCTCAGTGGAGGAAAATTATATTCCAGTCAGGTCCATGTAGCCCCCAGTGAACCGAGATAACCAGCCAGTCTGCGGTGATAAAGTTATCATAAACCTATCTTTAGGGAAATACACTTAAACCTTAAATGTTCCAATCCCCTGCGCTATCGGCATCATAATGAAAATTGATAAAAGAAAATTGGCCTTATCACAGTCCACACACATAACAGTGGGAATTGATGTTTTTAAAGTAGTGTAGAAGTTTGGGAGGAAAGGAGATGGGCGGGAGCCAACGGGGAAGCTGAAGAGGCATTCATCTTGGCTGGCATTCAGATGCTATCCGGCCTTTTGATAGATCAAGTAATGTTGATCTCCTCTAAGAAATCCTTCATAATCGGCATGATAGTAGCTGTCATCCTGGGGGTTCGATAGCTAAATAGTGCCTGACTCGGCAAAAATGAGGCACGGAGGAAACCGGTTCAAAGCAAAGCCTTTAAACCAGGGAGCAATGGGGAAAGGAAGGAATAGTCTGGGATAGTTAAGAGTGTGGCAGGACTGAACCTGTTACATCTGCCACATTAAACCAGTGCTGACGCCGCCCGTTTGTGTCCCAGTGCATTTCATTATGCCTCGTGCGTTTACCCAAATTAGTCAGAGCTCTCACAAGTCGCACGGTAATTATGTCTTGAATATTCCTTTTGCTAAAAGTCTTTGCTTTTACAGCCGCCTATTCACGTTGCTCCGCCTCACTTCGTTAATTCCCGAAGCACGATGGTGTGAACCTTTTCCCTGATTTAAAGATGTTAAAAGCAAAGTGAGGGGGATATTTTTTATATGTAATTGGGCTGCATACATACAAGTCCATAATTTTCAAGGACGCCCCTTGAATTGATCAATTAGACAAGGTTTTAAACACTAACCGTTGACTGTTGAGGGATTTAACCTAAAGAAATTCACGCTTGAAAATGTATTTCTTCGTACAGTTGGCCTATGTTTTAGCACTGCACGCATGCGTTGAGTGCTGCTTTGCCAAACAGATCTATTATGTATTGCTGTATTTTTGAGGAGCTCTCCGGGTGAATTGAAGCTGAGTTGAGCGGAGGGAGTAGGAGAGAGCGAGCGGTAGAACATCAATAATAAAGGGGAACAGTATCGGAACGGTTCATACCGGATACGACTGCTTGGGCGGGCTTCCCCTCTGCGCTCGCAGCACGCTAAGGTTCTCTCATGTCTCGAGGAACCCTGCTGAGGCGTTGATTAAGTCAAGCTCGGGGCTCCGGTCGGCCGCCATTGGAGACCGCCCTGCTCACCGGCTCGGCTATCAGGTGACCCGAGCCTCCTTTCACTCCGATAGCGGTGCTGAAATGAGCTATTAGCAGCCGGCCTTGAAAACGCATTCTGCAGGGCAGTGATAACCTACCAGGAGCCGCCTGGCTCGCTACGCCCGGAGGTCGGACCGCGGGAGAGTCTCTGAAGGGCATCTAAACGGGCCTGCGTGTTCATTACCATGCTAATGTAAACGACGAGGAGGGTAGAAAAGAGCACGGGAGTGTGATGTACAGGATACGGTAATATCGTAATCTCTGATGGCAAGATGTTGATGTACGGTCTGCTTATACAGGGGCAGAGAGGGATAGAGAGGTAAATTGTTTGATGGCTCATTGAGTCGGGCGTACACGACTGGTGACTACAGCATGAGTCTAGCGCTGTGTGAAGAGGGAAGATAGATGACGCGCTCTTATGCCGCCGTCTGGGGAATGCGCTGTGCTGTGAAACAAAAAGATGTACTTTTATTTCGAGTGGGCCTACAACGCCGAGGGGAACTTAACAATGCCAGCGTGGTTGCTGATCGACGGTAGTTAGAGAACTCGTAAAGCACGTTGTGAGGATGAACAAAATGCTTCAGCCATTGTTAAGGAACATATTGTGTCGGAACTGTCAGAACCTCCATTGTGTACCACATAATACCTGATGTGTGGGTGTGTGTGTGTGGGTGTGTGTGTGTGTGTGGAGGGGGGGGGGGGGGGGGGTGGCTGGGTGGACATGACATACCTGTTGTAAGTGAAAACAGCAGTTCAATAGCCCTGTAGATTCTCTCCCGCTTTTGAACAAATCTCCGCCCTGACCGCAGAGGCTGCACAGTGAGGGGTTTTGGCCCACTGTGGGTGAGCCAGTCCTGCTGCTGGTGTGAGCTGTGCGCACAGAGACTTCTAGACCCGGGGGCTGTGTCATGGTGTGGACGGGCAAGCCCTGGCTCAGAAGTATCTCGTGCTGGCTTTCTCCGGGAGGGGGGGTTCAGGAGCACCAAAGGCCTCTGATTGATGGTCAAGGACATTGAACTCCCCTACTCTGGGAAGGAGAAGCCCGTCTCGGAAGACCCGTCCCCTGTGGAATGGGAATGCTGCTTACTGCTTATGAAGCCACCCTGGACAGCCCGCAGTTACAAACAACAAACAAACAACTCCAACTGTAATTGATCTGCTCAAAGACACTCTGGTGTTTATTGCGCCTACTTGATGAAGAAAGAGAGAGAAATAGGACCCAGGGATCTGTATCTTTTACTGTTTCAGACTCACACCCGCGTATGGAAAATTCGCAGTTTTGCATTTGTTGTAATTAAATCCATTAACACATAAAAACATGTCACTGCAGTTGTGTCAACATCAGACGTGTCAAAAGGCATTACCGATAATGGTGAAATATTTTCATCGCTGGCCTTTGTTTGCACTTTATTCATGTATGATATATCTTTACTATGTAAATATCCAGGAGTCCCAAACCCAGTCAAAGAAAAAGACAGTTGTCAATTTTTTGGCGAATGAATAGATGAATGACCACATTCCAATGAATTACTGAGCAGCATGTGAGTAACACTCAAGATTGTACCCAACATGATCTTCGCTCTCGCTGTCACTGTGGCATATTTCAGAATGATTCATTATCTGTGTCAGCTGTGACGGAGGTTCAGGGCCACTGCGTTTGTTGTGCATATGATACGTGGGCTGTCAGAGAGAGAGAGAGAGAGAGAGAGAGAGAGAGAGAGAGAGAGAGAGAGAGAGAATAGATTGTGGGAGCAATGGGTACACAAAGCAGAGGAGAGTTATTGACCGGTTTTGAATCTTTTGAATCACACACCCAGAGCCTTTAGTCCGGCCGTGTCGCCCCTTATCAACTTGCCCACCCCTTAGGTCTCCCCTCTCTCACTCCCTCAGATATCGCCCCCCCCCCCCCGGTAGCGGCCCTTCTACAGGCCAGGCCAACCACTGAATCTTACCAGCCGTGTTGCAGGCGCTTTGTTCATCACTGTGGACGAGCAGAGCTCCGCCGGTGAATTGACTTCCACACAGAGCTGCCCTGGCCATAGGGAATGAGAGGAGGCGCTGTTGAAATAAGTGTTACGAGCTGACTGTGTGGATGACGGCGCTATCAATTTAGACGAGAGAGAGAGAGAGAGAGAGAGAGAGAGAGAGAGAGAGAGAGA
>JAVQJS010155796.1:0-26163 GCA_036024795.1 Galaxias rostratus
ATGGATTGGCAATCTGTCCAGGGTGTACCCCGCCTCTCGCCCTAAGTCAGCTGGGATCGGCTCCAGCCCCCCCGCGACCCTGCATAGGATAAGCGGTTCTGACAATGGATGGATGGATAACTTGATAGAGATCTTCTGACAATGAGGATAGGCTATGATGTTTTTATATAATGATGATGACAACGGCGAAATCGATGGGTTAACAGGGATGATGGGAATGAGGGTAGGAAGACGATTATGATGATAATGCTATGAAAAAGGAACAATATCCCAATACCTTCATTAATCATCAAAATTGAATAAAGTCTGTTTGGAGCCCTGGAAGTACCTCAAGTAGGCAAGGGTGACTTTGTCATACAATCATTAACACTAAAAAAGCTTGAGGAGCCGCATTTTTTAATGCAATTCATCCCATCTGATAGGCGGCAGTAATGTTTCTTTTCGTGAACCCAAGCAACATCGAGTAAAAAGAAAGTTTACGTCAGTAACGTTACGTTTGGTTGCGATTGGCGATGTAAGATGGCGGCGCCAGAGGAGCAAGAATTATCTCAGACGCAGACCGAAAAACTTCTTCAATTTCAGGTAGACAGTCTTTTTTCAATATAATTTGGCTTGTAGTTTCCCTTTAGGCTTTAATGATGAACTACATATTAAATATAACTGTATCTAACTTTAGTCACAAGTGTTGGTACCCTTTTTGCCTTTTCAATTTCTCTTTCCTGGCCCACTTACTGTATTGTCAGGTGCTAACGCGCTGTCAGTTAATGTTAGCTGAAGTTGGCTTTCTAATGTCACAAACCATAGCCGCTTCATAGCTAGCTGGGCTAACTAGCTAGCTAGTAACTCTAACTCATCAGTCTAAGTGTTCAATTATCTGTTACCAATCTTAGCAAACATTTTACACAGTTTTTTATTAGACTTTCTTGGTAGCTATGCTAACAGTTCTGTTTGCTGGCCATCTCATTAGTAGCTTATCATATTTTCATATTATGTTTGCAAGGTTAGACCATTATAAATATCTGAGTGATGAAGATTCTCTCCTACTTTGATAATTTAGTTGGTATAATGCCGACAGCAGATTTTTTTTCTGGGTGATATTGTCCTGAAACTGTTCTGCAGCTAATGTATGATACATCATGGAATAGAATCAAATGGAATAGCATAGAAGAGTGGCCAACACTCTTATATTATTGGCATTCGTCAAGTTAAAACGAATCTCCAATTATCTCCAAAACAACACTTGGTGTATAACACAGTACATGTGTTTTCGGTAATCTATATTTGCTCTTTATATAAAAATTGTGTGTGCGTTCATATACTGTATGTGTAAATTTACAAAATGTATCTTCAAGTTAAAGTTTACAATTAGGGAAATGCCATGAAAAGCAAAGCTTTGCTTGGGCAACTGATAACTTATAATAAATGAATTACCATATATCTTAATACCTCACAGGCTGCAAGCAATAGGTATTTATCTCAAGTAGTAATGGTCTTTTCAAAAGTTCAATATTTTTGTGCTGGGAAACACTTAAATGATCTGTACAGGGTAAGTATCTGGTTATATTTTGAATTTATCACCAAAGTGATCAAGTAATTTTTCTTTCTATACAATATAAATTATGCTACTGATCAACAGTATTGCTATGATGAATCCAGCTATGAAGAATAAATGGCATCAGGGTTTACTGTTGAATTTATTTTTTAAGTGTTCTTTGAGACCAGCTTCACTTGTTTGAAAATACCTTTTAACTTGCCAGGATCTGACCGGTTTGGAGTCCATGGACCAATGTCGTCGCACATTAGAACAACATAATTGGAACATTGAGGTATGGAATGCATTTTTTCTAAAGTTATTGTCTCCTAAATATCCCCTCGTCATGCTGTAACATCTCCTTCATTGCAGGCAGCGGTACAAGACAGACTCAACGAGCAAGAAGGGGTCCCCAGTGTCTTTAACCCTCCCCCCTCCAGACCTTTACAGGTCAACACAGCAGATCACAGAGTGTATAGCTACATTGTCTCACGGCCACAGCCCAGAGTAGGTTCAATGATCAGATTGTGTAAAATAAACAAAGAGTTTGAACTGAAGGCTATGTTGCCTTTGTCTTTTTCATTATTGTAAGATTTTATGCCTTTTGCTGATGTTTTTCAGGGGTTGATAGGATGGAGTTATTACTTGATAATGCTACCTTTCAGATTTACATATTACACACTTCTGGACATATTCAGGTAAGATGAACACTGTAAATAATGTAATTGACTGCTTTGTTTTTAAATCAGTTTGTTTCTTTGCTAACGATTGCTATTTTGTTCTCTCCTTTGACCAGGTTTGCGCTACGCTTTGTCAGGCCAGACCCACGCGGCCGTGTCACCGATCCAGTCGGAGATGTGGTGTCTTTTATTCATAGCTTCGAGGAGAAGTTTGGTCGATCACACCCAGTATTTTACCAGGGTACATATAGCCAGGTGAGTTAACAAACTTTCAACGGAAGTCGGCACCTCAGTCCTTCCCTGCTTGCGTTAATGCAGTGCCGCTGCTTACAGTAATGCAATGTCCCATTAGGCGCTGAATGATGCCAAACGGGAGCTGCGCTACTTGTTAGTTTACCTACATGGGGAGGACCACCAAGACACGGATGAGTTCTGTCGGTATGTTTGTCTTTTTTTCAGGCCGTTGTGTTCATTGAAATGTTTGTGTTTATGGAATATTGCGTCTCTGTTTGTTTTGCAACAACCACAGGGTTCACTTTCCAAGTGTTTTGTCCTGTTGCCTCCCTCTCCTTTGTACCGCCCCTCACAGAGCAGCAACTGTCAATACTCTGGCACACTCAGTGTAATATATTTTAATTCAGTTTCAAATGTTTAAGAAACATGGCATAACATATCGTAGCTATACCAGTGTAGCTTGTCATGGGCCACAGTCTAGTTGAAGTGCTTCTGGTGGGCTTACCCATCTCCCTATCAACTTAAGCCCATTTCTTCTGTGTTCACTACAACCATAGGCGGCTTAGTATGGTGCATACATGATATTGGGAGGACACATTTTCCTGATCAGTGAATTTGGGCTTTATATATATTTTTTTAACTTGAAGGATTTTATAGAGCTTCAAAGCTTAAAGGTTTTCTGTGCTTCGTTTTCAGCTCCACGTTATGTACAGAAGAGGCTATTACCTTCCTCAATGCAAGAATGCTGTTCTGGGCATGCTCCACCAGCAAGCCAGAGGGATACAGAGGTACCCACAATATATTTTTTTCATCTGACGATTGCTTTAAAAAGGTTTTATTCTTTATGAATATGTGCTGTATGTAGTTTACTATCAGATCTCATCAAGTCAAGGTCTTGGGGTAGGGAAATTCTCTCACATTGGAGATTATTCTTTTTTTAACGGGAAATAAGAATGCTGGCTCTATGTGTGTGTATTCCAGTGTCTCAGGCTCTGCGAGAGAACACTTACCCATTCCTGGCTATGATTATGCTGAAGGACCGTAAGATGACTGTTGTTGGGCGACTGGAGGGGCTCATCCAGTCTGAGGACCTTATTAATCAGCTCACCTTCATCATGGAGGCCAACGATGCATATCTCCTTTCAGAGCAACGCGAGCGGTAGATACATTTCTATGAGTTTATTAACTAATTTAGCAGAAACAAATACAACGCGTTTTACAGACAATGTGTTTAGCTGTTAGAATTATACTTACAAATTATAACAAAGAGGACTTATTTGCCGCCACAAGACAAGAGGAATAATAGTGCTTAGGGATGTCAAAGAGTAAATATGAAGTGCCAGAGTGCATTTTAAAGACGTGTGCCTGTTCCGTGTGAGACAGAGAAAGGGCAAGATCTTTGCTTTCCTGACGTGTCTGGTGTGTTTGATTGCTCGAGAGAGAGAACAAGGAAAAGCCAAAGGTTCAAGGGCTATCTGTGATCAAAGTGGCGCAGTTTTCACAGTTTTTCTGTGTTTCTCTACAGAGAGGACAGGAACCAGACACAGGTTCTGAGGCAGCAGCAAGATGAGGCCTATCTGGAGTCCCTACGTGCAGACCAGGAGAAGGATCGGAAGAAAAGGGAGGAACAAGAGCAGAAAAGGCAAGAGGAAGAGAAGGTTCGGCAGACTGTTCTGGCCGAGGAGAGGAGACGAAGGGTGAGTAGTTTTGGCTTCCCTCATGTAATAATATGATTTTTATTCACTTCACTTTTCTGAGAAACGCCTCCTTTTATTGTGTACATTGGGCTACTTAAGAGATGCCACTTTGAGGTTTTCAGTTTTGTTGTGGTCATACCAGACCTCCCTTTTTGGGAGATGTTTTGGAACATTGACTGTTTTTCCGTGAAATTGCTTGTTTATGTAAGGCTGTGATTTAAATGTGTTTCAGAACCTGGAGGAGGAAAAGGAGAGAAAGTCCGAATGTCTTCCTCCGGAGCCTCCCTCAGACGATCCAGAAAGTGTGAAGATTGTGTTCAAGCTGCCTAATGACACTCGAGTTGAGAGGAGATTCCTCTTTGGACAGTCACTAACAGTGAGCACTGAACTCTCAAACCAATACACACGTCACTTTCTACCCCTAGTTAGATGAGATGATCAATTTTAATGCTATTGTGTTTCCAATAATGAGTTATTTATGTAAATGTGGCCTAGCTTAGCACTATGACTAAGCCAGTTGTGGTGGCTAGTAAAGCTTGGTCAAAAGTGTCAAGAAAAACTCCAAAGCTGTGATAGGTTGTAATTTCTGTATTTCCCAAGTAGAAAATAATATGTCAAAGTGAGACATCGTTATTTAAGCATATATGCAGTCATACCTGTTGTTGTTGGTGTTACCATAGTTTTACCTTGTGTCGGTTAGACATCAATCGATCCAACCATTCGTCTGTTCTCTTTTGATGGAGCAATGCTAGCTGGTTCTACTGGCTTACCGCCATTATGCTTAGCTAGGCTACCATTACCTACCAGCTTAGCTAAATCAATTATAAATGAATATACAATGACATCTATATTGATCGTCCCGTCTGACAAAGGGTAAGTAGGAATATATCTTATCTCGGAAAAAGTTGAACCTCCCCTTGAAGAACAGGTGTCAAAAATGTGTTGGCAGGATGAACATGAACAGTAATGGTGCCCCTCTCCTCTTCTGTTGCTAGGTAATACACGACTTCCTCTTCTCCTTGAAAGAGACACCGGAGATGTTTCAGATAGTAACAAACTTCCCCCGCCGGGTGCTGCCCTGCCTTCCAACAGAGGAGCAGCCCAACCCCCCCACACTGAAAGAGGCGGGACTCAGCCGATCTGAGGTTGTATTCGTGCAGGATCTTACGGACGATTAACACGGCATACCTCATCTACAACTCTCTCTCCCGGTTTTCCTCCCCCGTCCCCTTTTATTCCCCCTCTTTGTTTATTGACCATTTTGCGCGAAGGGATAACTGAGATAAACGCCTAACCACGGAGAGTGAAGCCGAGCCCTACATCCAATCCAGATTTGGTTGCGTTTACAGGGTTTCCGCCTGCCTGGAAGGAAGTCACTCCTCGACCATTTAAGGGTTTCCAGTGAAAGCTTCTCTCTACGATGCTACCTATTGTCAGCGATGTGGTTTGGTTTGAGGCCAGTTGTCGTTCCTTCCTCTTACTTTGTTCATGGAGGATCATTGGTCGTTTTCCCCTTCAGACCTGTTATATCTTGGCCGTAGGTATCCTCTTCATCCAATTACGAAAGTAACAGACAATGGTAACAATACCAAGTAAATTATCATTGGGTTAACCAACCATTCACTAACACTGGCTTGATTTAACAGGTTATGTCTGTGATGAGTGTGTTTTTGATAGTAGTTGACCTCCAAATTGCCCATACTCGCATACCGATGAATAGGATGCTTATGTAAGGGTTTATTACACAACCCAATGCCTTTCACAACATGCTTTGTTATTATTGAGTTTTACCTTGACAGACTTAGAACGTTGTAACTATTTGTTAATATATTGACAGCTTTGACATATTTTTCCCTCAAGTGTTCTCTCTGTTTAGGAAGAGCACAAATAAATACTTTAGGGAGAATTAAAAGCATTATGAAAAGTGTTTGGAAACCCTGGTTAAAAAGTGATATGTCACCTACCATGCCCTGTACATACATTGGATATTTAAGATCGAACCCAATACATTTTTTTGTTTTGCTTTTTTTTAATTCAATCAAGTTGACTGTATAATGTAATTGTCATGAAATGACCAAATGCAAGTTGGTTGGTATGTACGAGTTGGGCAGTGTGAAGTTCATAAGGTAAAAAAACAATCACAAATAAATGAAACATTGAAAAAAGGCTACAACTTTTATATGCGGCATTATCTATAGTATAGTAAAGTATGAATCTGCCCATTGTGTGCCTGTGGTTATTCATAGACGCCTATTTTGCCTGTCTAACATCTGAATGGGCTGGTCGTGTAAAGATGTAATTTTCCAACTATAAATTAAACATTTTAAGAAGTGTTAAGTTTCATTTTGGAAATGTAATTTGAGCACTATCATTACTAGTCTTCACTACTGAAAGCATTTAATGCTTGGTATCCAAATCCATCTTCACCAGGGGCAAACAAGTGTATGTCCCACGCTTTGCAAAAGCAGTGGTACGTAGTCTTTAATCACAATTGATGGGAGTATCTGTTAAGTAATTTTTCTAGACCATTCTGATATGAAAAACAAAGGTTGATTTACAGAGGTGTAAACGTGGGATGTAATTGAAGAAAACTGTCTAGTATTGGTATACATCATACATTTATTAGTGAATAAACCCTCTCAAATCAGCCACAACAGTTAAAAAAAATATGATTGCACTACTCGGTAAAGCAGAACTAGCAATTTTCAGTTAAAAAAAGTACAAATCTTAAAAAGTTCAATCAGTAGACAGATATGTATATATAATACACTATAGCTAGATATATGTTAAATGCTACAAACAATATGATTCCAATGGAATGAAAAATTATAGCAGTAACAAGAACCATTTCCTATATATGATATATATTAGTGTTATTTTCTCAAATACAAACATGGCAAAAATGAGGTAACTGTAAATGTGCAAGTACCAAAGCAAAATATTTTCCTAACACAAATTACATGCCCCTGACCCTGTTGGCGGGCGGGTAGTCTGGAGTTTAGCCAGGGGACCCTTTGAGGCCAGGGAAATAAAAAACAGTAAACAAACCACTGCCCCACCACTGCAACAATTGTAAATTAATAATAATAAAAGAATCCGTGGTAAACAATCAGCGGCGCCTACGGAGCGATCAAATCACAAATCTAAAATAAGTTGTAGCTGCTTTTTAAACACATTTTCTGTACTACACAAGCAGTGAGATTAATAATAAATTCAAAAACAGAAAGACTTCAAGACTATTCTTTTCTGTGGTCCTTTTCTTTTAATTTGGTTCATGTAAAAAAGCTTTGGCCAAAATAGGTTATTTTGGAATTTGGGTTGAACGCATTATACAACATTTAGCTGTTGTCAATTGAATACTTACTCTGTTAGCTGTCGTCAATTGAATATGGCAATAACGTTTATAAAACCAATTTCAGTGACTAAAGGTTACTAGAAACAATCCAAAACATACATTCTAAAATGTTTATACAGTGAGAACAAGAGGCAGGTACAGTAACTACATTTAAATAAGTATGACAACATTTTATTTTCATTATTGATTAATTGTAACTGACCATGTTTTGGGGTATTACTTTAACATGCTTTAAGAATACATGAGATCCATGGCAAACTATTGCATTCACGCAAGTGACAGTATCATACCTAAAGCAGAACATCTAGCACCTTTTCACTATGGCTTTAGATTAACTACAGTAGATTCAAAGCATGTAATTTTCAGTCTCTAGGGCAAAAACATAAACACAATGTATTCAATAATTCTCAAACTCCGGTCTCAGAACCTGTTTTGTTTTTTTTTCTTACAAAATGAACTTATAGCGCAATAAAATATTGTGGTCATTCAGTTCTATTATAAATGTGTGCAGTACAATGCATGGCAGTTATCAGCTTAGCAGTAATATCCAAACCCCTAGAACTCAAAGCCAACATTAGCTATAAACCAGACATGCATGTTTATTGTGCATCATTAAATAAATCCCCACCCAATTTGGAGATATTGTTTACTTAAAATACAGTTTTGTATTACTTTTTTTTTGTTTCATTTTAAACCATGCAACACCTTTAGAATAGTTTTGAAAGTGATTTAGGTAGGATAGTGTGCAACATGGCACAGTTAAAATGAGACTACAATTGGTATGCCTGTATGCGTGGTTTAAAGAGAACACAACGTGTCCAACAGGTTTGGATAATACACTTGTAATGTTGCAGTGTATACATTGCCTCTTATCATCGAGTAGTAATTTCTCTATTGATCTTTTTCTCTCTTGCATGCCGATCTTAAAACTGTAATATTTTCTCCGTCACAAAAAAAAAGATTATTAGTTGAATTGATTACAATGAAATATGCATGGCCTGAGGAAAACAACCAAGGAAATTCAAATAAACCCCTTTCATGGCATTTTTTCCATCTGAAATGGACTGTTTTCCTTTATTCTTATATACTGAGAGGCCCTGAGTGATATATATTTTTTTTATAACTCACAATATATGCCAGTGAAAAGGTATTTACACATAGTTTAATTCTCAAACTGTGGGTTAAAACTAATTCAAATGGCTTTTTTGTCTTTAAGGTGGCACACACATCATAGACTCACATTCGCTATAAAACATGGCGAGATCCCTTTACACAAGAAACTAAGTCTCAATTCTAAGGGTTATAACTGCCTGTCAGTGCTTAACGGGGCAGGGATAGAAATGAATTGGCTCCTTATACAACTAGGATACTAGAGCATTTTTTTCTCATTAGTTTCTTTTTCTTTACTTGCTCCAACTGTACTCGGTTTTAACATCTGAACAAGCAAGTGGCTAGATGTACAACAGTGTATCTACACTAACAGACACTCCAGCTTCATCTTTGTCATTTGAATGCCTCTCATATCACATTGAATACATTTAGCTGATATTAGCAAGAGTGCCACCAGTGACTTTTACAAGGAGTATTTTTTTTTAACATTCTTTTGTCTTCAAGACGATTATCTAAAACCATTCACACTGAAGCTATGCATACAACTTATGTTTTACAACACCATTACCATGGCCTAAGACCTGAACAAGTTGCCAAAAAGAACACATCCAGAAGAGTACACTGTTAATGCTCTGACCTATTCCTTCAATCAGTTTTCTCTAGAAGTTAAAACCAATAAATAACACCATTAAAAACTGTACTTTTAAAACAAGTGGAAATGACAGACTTCTTTTTTTTTTTTTAAGATTAGTAATGTTTGTGCTTGTCAAGGTCTTGAGAAGGCAGATCTGAGATCTTAAAGAGTATATAATAATATATAGAGATATATTGAATATTTGGCTCACAAAGGAAAAAAAAAGCCTGCTCTTCCCAAAACAGGAAGAAAATGTTCATTTAAAACTTGTCTCTCATTGCACATATTGCTTTCTGCACAAGCCCCCCACAAACTCCAGCATGAGGATAAGGCGGATAATAACTCCATCTTGCCCTTAACCAATAAAAGCAGAAACACATGCTCTTCATCCCTCTTGGCACTTTCTGAATAATCTAGCAAATCTTTTTCTTTTTTTTTTCTTGGGGTTTCCTTTTCTTCAATCCGATCAATTTGGTAACTATGCTCGATTAAAATATATTGCTAGTCTGAATCAACAGTCCATGCAATCCTACCATGCTGCCCTGAATCTAGTGGTTATGCAATGCATCGTCTCGACTTGGACTCGATATTAAATATGGCCACACACACGCACGCACACACACACACACACAGCAATCGCGCATGTTTGCCAGAGGGACAATGCTGATATGGAGGATGGATGTGGCACTTGTGCAGCTATGCCAAATTATCCCAGAAAGAGGCAGTCCTAGGTCTCCACTCTCCGAGGGCAAAGCTGGGGGACTCCTCTTGAAAAAAACAAAGAACACACCCGCGCAGCATGACATCTCATCTTCTTCCCCCTTCAATGCAAGACTAGTTTCATATAGGTCCATGTCCCAGAGTGGAGGATCAGCGTTAGAAAGTCCATCTTTTGCACTCCATATCCTCAGGCGTAAGATAATCAGTAGATAAACCACAGCAAGTCATACTTTCACAATAGCGTTCGTAAATTGTTTTTAAAAAAAGAAAAGGGATAGAAATATTGAAATCATCAATACATTATTGCGAAACATACATACATTATTAACAACTCACTTTGCCCATCACCTACACAAACATGCAACTATGATGGTAGGGCCAGCAGAATGGCCTGGTTTCCTATAGCCATATTGAATTTTATCTATTATTTGTCTGCTAATTGCACTATATGTCCAGCCAATTCAGCATCTATCACGCCTGTTACCAACCAATGCAGAACCAACCATTTGTGAAAAACAATTATAACAACCAAATGGAAACATACCCTTGTAAACAACAACAAAACAAAGAAACTGTAGGTTAATATCTTTGGAATCTGCAACTCGGGGCAGGGGTGAGGGTGAGCTGGCAATCACATTACTCAGTGGCTATGTGGCTGCAGTAGGCAGTAGCTTCCATGAAACTCAGACAATGAAGCACAGCAGAGGTACGACAAGCTCCAGACACAATCCTAAATTGCTTATTGTTGAGGTGGGACAGGAGTGGAGGGTTGTTTTTTTCTTCTTCTCTATTTGCTGGAGGACGTGTGTTGGGAGACGAGCAGGTGTCCACAGCTTCAGGACAGATTCAAAGCTCTGTGCAGCTTTCCGGTGAAGCGCTCCTCGCCGGTTTTCACTCTGCCTCCTTGTGCACGTCGGAAGCGTCAGCGCGACAGATTGGACAAGTGCGATTGGTCTGGAATACAAGACAGGGAAGTGGTCACCTTGTTAAAAGCGAGTAACCACAACACCGGACTACAAAATGATTTGGGCTGAAGTGAAACTGCGCTTACCTTTAACCATTTGTCGACACACTTTGCATGGAACTCGTGGTTACAGGGTAATACCCGAAGTAGCTGCCTACACTCAAAGTCGCTAAAGCACACAACACACCTAAGAGAGTGGGAGAAAAAAAAACACAGAATAAATACAACACATTTTGTTATTATCCTTTTGGTCTTTGAATTATCAACTGACATGTGAATGTTATCCAACATGTCCCAACTGAACACTGGCATAGAGGTTGACATGAGGCTGAACAAGGCAAAGAGAAGGAGATGCCCACAGCGTTTGTTCCGATTGATGGTTCTCTAGGTTGAATCTGTAGGACGGGAGCAGCTCGATGTCTGCCTTGGTGAGTCCCCGTGGTTTGGCTTCACCCAGCCGCTCCGCCAGGTTGAGTAGTGCCTGTTTTAGTAAGAGACAAGGAGGTGTCAAACCCAACGCGCCAGAACATTTATGATGCACACACACTATCATTCTCCCCCTCCTCCACACGCCCAATGGATAGTTCTCCTTTGCAGCTTTTTGACTTTGCCCAGGTTTACTTACCTCATAGTTCTCCATCTCCACGTCGTCCACATCCAGGTCCAGGCTGATAGCCGGGCCCACTGCAGTCGGTGGAACAGGAAGCATCGACCTGCAGGGGAGACGGAATGAAATGGTGAGCGCATTGAACGTCTCCACGTCTTCACCACGAAGACCTCCGCCCCTCCGTCTAGAGCGGTGGCCACACCATCTAGGATGCCTTGTGCCGTGCGTCATCCCCTGTGACCACACAAAGGGGATTAGCCTCCTCCAAGCAAATGCTGTCGAAACAGACGGGTCTCTATCTGCGGCTGGGAGTGACAAGCCAGTGTGTTTCTTTATAGATAAACATACTGTCACTAACAAGTGCGGTGGTGCCGCATTGTGCTAACTTTGTAACTTGGGATATTTAATAATTATATCCAATATTTCATCCGCTATGAAGAGGGGAGGCATCAGTTACTCACAGGAAATAGGGTAGGAATCCTGGGTAATAGGGCGGAGGTGGCGGAGGAGGGGGTAGCGGTTGTTGTAACCGGTATCTCTGTCCACTCACTCTCCGGGGCAGCATATGGGAATATGGCTGAAATGAGAAAGCCGAAAAAAGAAAGAAAAGAAAATTTCACAAAGCTCTCAATTGAACCACGTGCTTATTTTTTGTCCATCGTAATGCGGCGATATAGCTTATACAGAATGGAGAAGCTCACCACTCCGAAGGGCAGCTCCTGGTGCAGAGGCTCCTGGGGGAGGTATTGTAGTGGGAGGGAGGGAGGCATCGCTGGTGGGTGATGAGAAGGAGGGTATGGGAATGTCCCAAGTGGGTGCTGGTCCCCTCGTAAGTCCACTTCATTCTCAACCCTCTGCAGAGGCTGGGCAAGAAAGAATGAGTTCATTCACTGAGACTAAATGCATCTCCAACAAACTGCTTTACAAAAAATAAAAAGAAAAAAAAGGGAAGAAAAAGACATCCATCCGGACACCGGGAGTCGTAAAATACAGCGATGCTGGACTACTCACCATACGTGGGTGCTGGGGCTGTAAAGGGATGAACTGGCTTAGAGGAGTAAGGTGTGGCGGCTGGTGGGCGGGGGCAGAGGGCGTGGGGTGCAGTATAAAATGTTCACCGGAGAGCATAGGTGGAAAGGCTTGGTAAGACACTGGCAAATGCTGCATTGTACATGCTTGGATCAGCTGAAGAGAGAAAAAGAAAGGCACAAAGGGAATAGAAACACAACCGTATGATAGATCATTCTTGGAGAAATCAATCATGATTGTCCTACATGCCAAAGAAGGAACCAAATTGAAAATCACAACAACATAATCAATACAAAGCATGTTTTAAGCATGAGAAGTAACAGCATTTGCTAAGCAACACCACAGCAGTGTATTAACAGCACATACATAATGACGCCAAGAAACCATGTCTACATATAATTGAGGAGATATTATTACTGAAATTATTAAGCAGCTGTGTCAGCGTAACACTGAAGTTGCGATGGCACGTATGATCAAAATGTACGACCGGGTCGATCCTAACTTCAATTAATATCACTATCACTCAACCACAGATTCTATACTGGTAAAAGCTTAGACGTTATTTAAACCATGACACGACTGACATTTGCTGTCTAAGTACAAAGGCTGGAGTGGTATGGTGTGCTACATTGACGGCCACTGACATTCAAGCTCTTCCTTTTCAAACTCACAGGAGGAGGAAGGCAGCAGAGCAGAGAGAGCTGTCCGCTGAACATTACCGAGCATGCTGGGAGCTGCTGAGTGTTGCACCCTGGTATTGGTTGCCCGTGGTGGATGGGAAAACCGTGGGTCGTCACCGTGGTAACTGTGTATGATATCGGAACGGATCCTTGGTGCATCTTTGAAGAAGCACAAATCACGGGCATGAAATACAGTGCTATTCACAGTGCTTACAGAACAACCCGTTCAGGGAAAGGAGACAGGCCCCTTTCGGTTACCTGGTCGTGTAGATCCACCATGATGGAGCTCTGCTGAGGTGCGTGAGCCGCAGGGTGAAGCATACGTGGCGGGGCGCTCGTGTGGCTGTACTGTCTGGACTCATCTAGAGGAACCGGCTGGGGATGCTGCTGCTGCTGCTGCTGCTGTGGAAAGAGCGGGTGGTGGAAGTTGTTGTCATCCTGGGCCAGGGAGTTGTGTAGTACAGGTCTGTCTCTTCTCCCCCAAAGACGTCTCACTGGTGGGCTGCCAAGTAAAAAAAATATACATACAGGCCCGTGCAATTAGCCTATCATAAGTATTATTCAGTCTTCCATTCTCCAATGGGTGGTTGTGATGCAAAGAGAAAATGGTGCAAAATCAGCAAAGATGATCAAGCTAAGAACTAGAGGCATTTTACAGACAGGAGAGGATTCTGGCGACCCTATTTACTTAGGGTAATTATTTTCCCTAACCATTGCAAAGAAGACATGTAGAATGCTTGTGGTCACAGCATGTTGCTAGCACGATTAACTACTCTATTCCAAGTATGGGCATCCTTTGCTAATTTAACATACTTCCTTGTGCCATAAAGCAATTTGTCACAATTTTGCGGATGAGTGCCCTGTGGCAGACAAAATTTGGGTTGAATATTGAGACTTCAAGAGAAATGATAGAACCGCAATTTATTTTACTCTCCCATAGACTTTATAATGTGCTAAGAGAAGAAATGTGTTGATTTTCCATTAATATAAAAAGTTGCCCATCGACGCATTATTTGTTTTAGACCGTAGCGGCCACATAAGGCAGAGATTTCACCTTCTCCGGATTTGCACCGGGATGTTGCAGGGTTCTCCAGGGAACCTCCTCTGGTTCAAGGGGGCTGTTGTTTGCCGCCTAGTCACTGCTATTTCCCATGGTCGCATTGGTGAGGTCGTGAGGACGAGTCAGTCTGGAAAAGGAGACCTAATGCTGGAGGCACTTGTGTCTGTCAGCCTTGATTGTCTCAACCCCCTATGCAAAAAAAATAAAAATAAGAAAAAAAGATTGGGCCTCATTACTCATTGAGGAAAACATGGATAATAACTTAATTGCTATTTATTAATACATTTCCGCTGGCAAAGAATACTTTTCTAAGATAAAAATAGGCTAGTAAAGAAGGTGCTTTAATACGATCAAACACCGCCTAGGACCTTCACCATAACAAACTAGCCTTGCTCATTAAACACGTGCAGGCAGCAAACTGTGCACAGCCAACTGGGGAAATCTCTTATGATAAACTATAAGAAAAAACGTAGGAAGATATAGGTGAATGAGGCCCATTCTTTTGGTGCCTCAAGTATGTTTATATGCGTAACGATTTTGATAAGAAGCAGTTTAATTTTAAGTCGGTTAGATTTACATTTTTAAAGGGAAAATGTTATGGAACTGCAATTTGTGGTTTATGGAGATGACTAAACAAACACAAAAAGATCCATCATTTGCAATACACCCAAGAGTATTTCCACCATTCAACTAACGTTCGGGGGCGCTATAGCTGGCTTGAACAAAAACATGGAAAGCCATGTGCTCAAGAAACAAAGCAACAACAAAGGATGTGGCTGGTTCCTAGCTTTAGGAGCAGTATTTGACAGCCACTAATTACTTTGCATGTAGTACACTAACATAATCATAATGATCATCTGCTTTTTCAACAAGCTAAATTAGCTGAAAGGTAACTACATAACAATCTCCTGCAGAAACTATGTTCAATCTGATATAAGCATGGGAGACAGCTAGCTTGGTATTAGCTAAATCAAGGTACTGGTACAGAAAACAAAGACGCTAGCTACAGCAACTCGGACTTCTTAACGTCGTTGACCTATCAAATACTCGTTCATACAGACGAAGGATAACAAGTTACTTACGTGGATAACTTAATTTTACGTTACCAATAGAATCTTAAAAAATATGCAACACACCGTTTAATTTAGACTTGCTTAAAAACAAGACGAGAAGGCAGGTGTAGTCGTCCAGTCTTGTTTCCGTTCCCAGTGCCGTAGTAGTGTAAGTGTTAGGTAGTTGCCTTAACAATGTGTTCCTTACACTCTTATGTTAGGGAGTGTTCGTGTCGACGTTAACGCACAATATAGTAACCAGCGCTAGTTAGCTAACGTAACGTTACTTTGAACGTTTACTCAATGTTAAACTATCCACCTTAATACTACCGAGAGCTAGCTAGACTTGGATCTTAAGTCGCTTGAGTGGAAGCAAGCATCCAGTAAACTTCAAACCTCCCTTCAAAACACTTTGATACTTGTTTTTTTATAATCCATCGTACATTCCATTTATATATTGTTAGTAACTACTTTGTGTAAGCAGTCATACCTAGCTACACAAATTCCAATACATTTTTGATTTCCAAAACTCTAACGCGCGTGTATTTGTCTTACTGCAGCGACTTCATTGTTGTGACGAAGCCACGCCTTTCTCTAGACCAAAAAACAATAGTGAGTCCCAGACGTTGGGCCAACGTTACAGTGTATCAAAAATAAACAATTTGCGCTATCAAAGCTTTTCCAAAAATAACATCTAAACAACTCAACACTTTTTTCACGTGTTTTCAGTTGAACGATTCACTCCTATTAATAATACCTTATTAATAACTGATATTTGCAATGTAACTTGCTTATTAATTGACTATCAAATAAATAAGTGTCATTTACGTTTCTTGTATATTAGCTGATAATTATCCCTATAACTCCCGGCCTCCCTAATAATTATCAGTATGTTTATGCAGCCTCTTATATGGAACCCATATCACCAAGCTCTAACATCATACTATAGGATAACTAAATACATTATACAAGTACCCGTATATTTCGTTTGAAAATCATATATTTTCATAAAATGTCAACTTAATTTCGTAGTAGTTTGCCTGGTTTGTTAGTTCATTCTGAAACTACTTGTTATATTACATGGCATTGGCATCAACAATAACAAAAACATGAACCCACTTAAGTTTTACTGTTTATTACTGTCTCAAATGCCTCAAGTTGCAGTAGTCTGTAAGTGTTTCACGTTCCATCATGCGAACATGTCAGTTTCTACACTTGTAGCCTAGCCATGGTTAGCTTTCTACCGGTGTGTGAAAACAACACTGCTAGGTACACTAAAGCTTAAACCAACTGATACCCCAACTACTTAGTAGCTATACACAACCATAATGTTTGGGGCTGGACTTCATGACGGACCATTAACGTAAACATACAGATATAATGGGCATTGCAGTGCGCGCTAAGTAAATACTGGATTGCCTACGGAAAACTAAAACCGTGATGGGAAGTGATAACGTTATTCTCCCAAGGCTGCTTGCCTACAACAGGTATACCATATTTATAACCCTTAGTATCCTCTTACACAAAATATGCCATATGCCACCCTTTGACCTGGAGCGTAAGCACTCACAATATTTAAGATCATAGCTTCATTTTAGGCCTTTTGGTAAACTGCAGAGTGCATGCTACTGCAATATATGTTGCAGATATTAATCCAACAAGAGTCCAATTTCAATCAATTCTACTTCCCAAGTTACATCTTATTTAGTAACAAAAAGCAATTGAAGACTGGCATGACAATGAAGTGCCCAGTGGTTTGCGATTAGAGACCAATGTAAACATTACAACATCGCTTGTAGCAAGCGACAAAACAAGGAGGGGCTGGAGGAGGTTGAGGTAACGTTAGGTTGGAAGACAACAGAATCTCGTACATCAGAATAGCAAGCTCAACTAGAAGCACGAAAACGGACACAAAACGCCTTGAATACCACCCAATGAATACCCATGGTCTAAATATTCTTACCTGATTGTTAAAATGCAAACATTTGATATTATATGTATTTTTTCTATAATCCTTCTCGTAGTCTTTTCTGTGCGGCATTATAGTCAGCTGTTCCAGTATGGATCGTTACATGGGTTTCACCACTATTGTAAAGAAAGGTACAATGCATAATACCTTGTTTAGAGAAAACTACAGAAATCACAGTGTTTTGTCCGTATAGGCCGTGTCCACATTCAGTTGTTTAGACAATCTATATTTGGCTATTATCAAGACGCAGTTAAACTCAACACTTGCTTCAGGTGCCTTCAGTTAAACGTGACACCCCCATTTCTGAGTATTGAGACAGCACTTTGTCGTACTGTTTTACCGTAATGGTAGGATTAAATGAGACAGTCTACCCCAATGTCAACCGTTGTTTTTCAAGAACAGACTTACCACTAGCCTGCGTTTCCTCTTTAATTGTATTCCATTAACAAGGCGCGGGAATACCAAAACGCACGTAATGACATGCAAGTCTCAAAAGCTTATGTTCGTAGCTGCTACTGTCGGCTCAATTATTAAAAAGGATTTAAAAGTCGTTAACGGATATTTTTTGTTGTTCACAAATGTATCTCAATACAGTAACTAACACTTATTTCTTTGTACTAAGCTGTAACCCCACCCCCAAATTCCAGCTCAGCATGTTAAATAAAACTGATAAATTAGATGATTAAAAGTCAGAAGGCATGGATAAAGTTGTTTGTGCGTATGTGTGTGCGCGCGTGTGTCTGTGTTTGTCTCCATCTTGTGGACAATTGATTGCACAAATTATTGTAATGCGCATATCCTTTTTCTAAACTGCCGGGTGGCCTAGCAGCCTTTCACAGCCCTAAGCCAATTTCTGTAACCATATTGCACACATGAAAATGTTCTGTTAGCACATAGTCTAATTCCACAAGTTATTGTTAAGCACATATAAGTGCTTGTCCTCTCTGTAAACAATTGAGTGGCCTTGTTGCCTTTCAAGCCCACATGCAAATGTTCAGTAGGTAGAGTAGGTTAACTGTGTTGCGTGATATCGTGGTTGCGATCATTGCTGTTATTGCTACAAAACAAACTGGGCCCCAAGTTTTTCGGCTTAACCACTTGTGCTCAAGTGGTATGAAATAAGTGCATCACATACAGAATTGGGACATATTATTTGCGTAAAAAACGGTCAGCGACAGGTTTTCTTTATATTTAAGATTACATCCAGGGGATTACACTTGCCCTCCTAGGACTAATATCACGTAGCATGAACCATGAGTTTCTATTTACTGAAACAGTTTTCTTTTTATTGTTTTATGAGGAGCATTTACAACAATTTTCATAACAGCACTGTGACAGTAGGGAGTGGTTACATCTGCTGTATATATGTCATCAACCAAAGTCTAAGAAGATAAGATCGGACAGCCCTGCCCCAATACGTTATTCTCATACAGCCACAGTGATTTAGTATTTTTAGAAATCTTAACAATTCTAAATTGTTGTTTACTTCATAAATTGAAGCACAACATGACTAGACTGTCTTACTTTCATCCAAAGGACCCAATGACAAGCACATTAAAATAATTGTAGAAATATTGGAAAAGTGAGTTGTGTTGTCTGTGAACGGTCTTAAACTGGTTTAAATTGATATCTTGAAAACAGGAACTATCATTTGTCTGATGGCAGTTTACTTAATAGACTTGCAAAATACCGAGCGGTACGTTTTTGGCCCTTTTCTATTCGACTAAGAAGTCTCTGAAAACAAAGAACCAAGCTAGAAACCTTGGTGGCATCTCTAAAACTTCAACTTTTGTAATGGAATCAGCATAGTATCACCTCAAAAATACATTTGATTAGATTTGATCTCTTTACATAGAGTTAGTGAGAGCTAGTTTACAAAAAAGTAAAAATAAAAAATTTATTATGCAAATGAGTGTATACACTTTGCTTGTGTCCGCAAATCTGACTACAAACAGAAACTTTGTCACAGCAAAGACGTGTACAATTGCTTCTGTTTTGAGGCAAATATCTGTTAACAAAACCAGTGGAAAGCTGTGGAAGATAATCTTTTGTGTAGCTCACGATAATTATGAGTAGAGGCCAATGGGGGAAGGGTCTTATTAGGAAGAACTCATTAGTGAGGTGGGAGGGTCTTTGCTGGCTGAGAGAGTTGACACTGAGCCACTGCCTGATGCTGATTACACACTCATTGGAATGTCTCTTGTCGTGTCATGTTAAGTCCCTGAACAGACACATAAAACCATGACAACAGAAGCTCATCGCCCCAAACAGAAGAGCACTTTATTTGCTCTCCTAGGTGTCGATGTGTCACCCGTCCTTTAAGCTGGACCCTGGTAACCCAACCTGGACCACTGCCACCCTGTGTTCTACTGAAGCCTTTGCCTTGCCAATGTCAGGGCGTAGGGGGTTTAAAAAAACCTGCCTGTCATATCATTGAGGCGGATCCAACTTTTTCTCGGCATATCAGGGATGGGGTGTTGCTACATACTTGTGGTAAGGAACACAAGTACATCTTGATATTTACTTTTGATTACACAGTATTTTGTAAGCAAAATTTGCATGCGCATGGGGGGAAAGGTTGAGGGAAATGGCTAAGCATTCCCGGTGAGACGTTTTTAATCTGCATATAGGAGGAAGAGCCATTAGTTCTTGCTTTTCGTGATACGCGTTAATCATTCACATTTACAACCAGAAGACTGTAATTGACAGGGCAGCAGCAACAGGCAAAGGTCTCTTCCTATCTCTTGCTCTCTCACATCCCTCAGAGACAAACATCGGTCTGTAAGAGGAGAAAGACTGGTGAGCCTATTTATTCTATACAAAGTCACTTTATTTATATTGTTTGAAACAAAAATCCAATTTTGCATTTTACACTAACCATGCACTGAATTTTTTAGACTGTTTTGTAATTCAAATGTGCTAGTTGTCATAAATTATGTTCTAATGTTTTTCAGTTGACTAGAAATTTGATAGTTCATGTCGAGTCCATTTATTTACCTTTCTATCTAATGTTAACATGTAAAACTATAACTTTCAGAATTATGCTGACAGGACTTTCTGTTGCATTATAGTTTTATTCTTTTTATAACTTTGAGTCATTACAGGCCAGTGAAATTTTTGAATCTGTGTTGAAAAGAGCTGATTTGATATTGTGATTTACGGCATTTTTTACATTTACACCACCATGGTTGAATATTGCCATATTTCAAACCACATTTCCTTTGAAACACATGTATCATTGATCAACTCCATATTTTGATGTCTGACTGAATTAAAATTCATAGTTCTTGGTAAGCGATGATTTTTTTATTTACAAATTAGGATAACTGTTTAGAATATTTTATTCTTTATTATGGAATGAGTCAATGTTTTTTTGGTTGTTTCAGTCTGAATGGAAAATATTTGGAGGACAGGGGCAAGCTTCTTTCTGCTGTGCCTGGTGACTTCAAGTCATGGTGAGAGACATTTCCATGGAAGAAATGGTTATGAATAAAAGTATGATACAATTTTTCTTAAAACATCCAACAATTACTGACTTTATTTTTTGTAGCTCAGAACACAAGTCCTGAAATTAACACACCTGTGATTGAATTACGAGAAGACACAAGAGTAGGTAAGCAAATGCATTAGTTGGTTTGAATCATCTTAATCGGAATATATTTATGTGTTTTTCCCAAAGTAAATAATGACACGGACACTCTGATATCTACAAATAACCAAAAATCTAATGTTCCATCAGACAGTTTTGCATTTAAGATCCTAGCAACCGATCCGGATGGTGACCCACTGACATACCAACTCACAGGGCAGAATGCAAGATTTTTTAATGTTCAAGAAAACACTGGGGATGTAACAGTCAGATCACCTTTAGACAGAGAGGTAAGCCCTCCTGTGGGTCCCCCATGTTATCTCAGTTAAATAATTAATTGCAACTGAATTTGCATGTTCACTACATAAAGTTCACTCATCTTTTCTTTTTTAATTTTATTTTCTTAGGAACAGGCTGTAATGACTCTTGATGTTGTTGTCTCTGATCTTTTATATACGGTATGTGAGGACTAAAATATGAACGATCTGATTGATCTTTGAAACTGCTATATTATGTTTAATCTTATTATGTTTAATCTTCTTTACATTGTTTTGATTTCACTTGTCTCTCAGACAACCGGTTCAATCACTATAGTCTTAATAGATGCCAACGACAACAAGCCCATCTTTGAGGATGCTCCATACAATGCAAATGTGTTGGAAGTAAGTTCATTCTAATCAAGTTAATTCTATTATATCTTCGTTCTTGAAGGGGTTTATTGCTAAAAACATTTCAATGAATAAAAACACTACAATAGTTTTGTAACTATGAAATGTAATCTCAGTAGATTTGTTCCCACCATCCGTCGAAATTTAGAGACGCACTTACTCAGACCCCACTTGGTTATTAGATTTCATATGCTGCATCAGCTTGCACATGTGCTTCTTTTGCAGCACTGTCTGTATATTAAGTTTTGGGCAAGCTAAATTTGGATTTATTTAGGCTATGGGTAGAGGATTTTCTTCCTGAATTGTGGTTAGTTAGTTATCTTGTTGATAACACAAATTGTAAGGTGCTTTGGAGAAAAGTGTCGGCTAAATGACAGTAATTTCAGTGAACTAATGTCATTCATTTGTAAAATTATTTACGAATACCAGTTGCAGCTAAAGTTAGAAAAATATGAGGACAGATTAGTGTAAGCTAGATAGAAATTTCATTTGAAGATAAATCTTTAAAGGTAGCCACTGTACTAAAAGCAATGAAAGACTGGATCTTTTTGAGCATTGTTTTACTTTCATCATGGGTGTGAATGGAGTAGCAGATTTTTGGGACTGTATTTTGACTTTCAGAAGAGATTACCTATTTAAAAAAAACAAATGATGGTTAGTATGTTAAGAAGCACACCCAGGGAAAATATCTTGCCCCCAAGACAGCTATTAACACAGGGAATTACATACATTTCAGACACCGAATATGAACAACTGTGATAAATGTTTCCATATTTCCTTCTTGTTCATCAGAATACCCCAGTGAATACAGTTTTATTCAAAGTAACTGCCACAGATATTGATGACGGAGTTGCTGGCTTTGTACAATACAAGATCGACGAAGTACGTTGTTTACTTGATTTCTTTGAAAAAAAAAAATATATAGTCACAAAGCGTATAGAGTTTATAGTGCTTCTTTGAATTCCTTCTGTCCTCTTGTATCAAGGTTGTCCCAGATGAGGGAACCGTCCGCTTCGAAATCGGTGAGAGAACTGGCGACCTCACGTTGGCTGCGAGTCTCAACTACACCAGCTTGAGCACATTCTATAGGCTGAAGATCAATGCGTCTGTAAGTACTTTTTATTTGCCTTGTTACCCTGGACATCCCCCTCTCTACTAGGACCAGGACAATATTTAGGATAATACAGTTGAGGTAAAAGTTTGCTCAGGTGTTATTCATTAAGAATTGTGTGTTGTTACACAAAATACCTCCCGTTGTTATCGCTGCAGGATGGTGGAGGCCAACTTTTTGATGTCGCTGTTGTCCAATCAACGACTGCCTTTGCCTTCATCACGGTCATCGATGTTCCAGATCTTGATCCATTGTTCCTGAGCCTTCCTTACACAGCCACAGTTAACGAGCACTCTTCTCTAGTAAGTGTTGTCTACCACTAACCACACTACCACCACAGTTTTTCTCTGGGAGACAATTTACATTTCCTGTGCCAAGACAGCGGAACTGAATTTGTGATTTTACATTTTGTGGTAGAAGTAGAAGTATGATATTCAGCCTAGGTCAATGCAGCCAGGTTTCAGCAGTTATTCACTGAAGATGAATGAACTGAAGGAGATTCAGTTACAGCTCTGACAGAGATCTGAATGATAAGCCGCTATTTACGTGCAATGACAAACCTAATGGCAAACAGAGACAGCTTCGCAAATCTATGACATTATATTTGGTAACGTGTGTATATTAATTTTAAGATAAGCAATCATTTGAACAATAAGGTTATGTTTTGTGTTTGCTCTAGGGTACATCGGTGTTCACAGCGCGTGCTATAGACCAGGACACAGGAATCAATGATAAAATAACCTACAGCATTGAAAGTAAGCACGACATTAAGTATGTTGTCATCCTATCATGTTGATATGAAGTTGCACCTGGACACAATCACATTTAATCATTTGAAATTGTTTATGTCATAAAAACATGTATTGCAATAAAAAACATTTATTGCAATATAATTCTTAGCCTTCAGATAATAAGCTTTGAAGCTTCAATACTTAACATTCCTGTGGCCATCTTTTTGGGTCATATTTGAAGGTTTATAGTAGGTTTATAGGTTTATAGGTTGATATATAAATAGGTTTATAAAAGTAATTTTTTTGGGAAGGTTCCACTTCAGAGGGACTGTTTGAAATTGCTGCCAACAGTGGAGTAGTTGCTGTCAAATCGGATATTGATCGTGAAGCTTTGCTGGACAGTGACTCCAGCAATGCTGTTGTGGTCCTCACAATCAAGGTATTTTCAACCATAAGAGTTTTCTTTGTCACATTTTGTATTCTCTTTAAATTTGTATGCAGTGTGTTTCAATTTCTTGCATTTTTCGAACTATTCCTGGCATAGTCACAGATGTTTTTGGGATTGATCATACCTTCTCTTTTGTTGTGTCCTGCTCTAGGCCACGGAGTCTGAGCTAAATGTGAACGGTCTACCTGCCAGCAGCATAGCCGAATTGCGAATCACCATTGCTGACATCAATGACAACAAGCCCCTTTTTTACAACTGTGATGGAGAAGCATGTATTCCGACCAGTGACTTCACTGGGGAGATCTTGGAACACTCATCTGGGGCTGTCCCCCTCAATATGTTTGTTAAAGATCAGGATCAGGTTAGAACAATACTCTTTCAGTCACATATGTGTGGGCAAATATTGTACATATTGATGAGTTAAGTATGAGGTTAATAACACCTTGAGGATCTTCATGTGGTATGTAGGGAGGAAACATTTTGCTGACTCTGGAGGGAGAGGACAAGGATGCGTTCTCTGTGGTGCCGGGTAGTACCATCTCAGAAAGTACTGTTCAAATCCAAGTCAAGGACACCCAGTCTGTGGACTACGAAAAGAAGACCACAATGTTTGTCCAGGTAATGATGGGCACATACACGATTCAGAGTATTTGACGGAATAAAACAGGTATTTTTTTAAAAGATCATAATGTACCTATTAGATGGTGGTTAAGAAGCTGATATTGCAGGCATTTCAATAAGGGTCAAACTCTCAGTGACAAGACTCCATAATAACCGCTGTGACAGTGACCGGTGCTTTTAATAGGTCCTATTCATTTGCCGTAGTATTATGGACATTGATGTATGATCTATTTGAGCATCCTTATGAATTATTAGCTCAGCTGATGTGATGGAATCCACTTTTATTACATAACATTGACATGCTTTGCTTCCACTTTCAGTCACATGTGATCATTTGTTATAAGTTGCTTTAGATCAAGTAGGCTAGGAGCCATGCATTGAGGGATGTGATTGTAATGCTTCAGTATGATATAGGTGACTCTCTGCTTTTTACCCCTTGCCAGGTGATTGCCATGGATCCTGATTACAGTGCAGACTGCTGCTCCACGGCTAGCATCACTATCAACATCATCGACATTAATGACAACTTCCCTGTCTTCCCAAAAGAAACGTACCCACTGCAGGTGGCTGAGCACAGTCCAGATGGAACAGAGATAATCACCATAACTGTGAGGTTATTTCTATTGGTGTTTGGATTCATTTGTGTTGCTTTATGGAGACGTCATATTCACATTAAGTTATGTTTTCAAAAACCATAGCAGATTTAAAACACAAACACATTAAGTTATTGGTTATTCCCTCAGGCAACTGATCCAGATACTATGGATGAAGGCAATCTCACTTACAGTTTGCTTCCGTTGACAAGGTATGTAGACCATTTAAAGTAACACTAATCTACCTTCTATTGATATGTTGCGTTCAATTTAGAACACAGCATGTTGCCGATAAAACGTACTTCAGACGTTGACTGCACTAAATCTGTTGTGACAATGACAACTAGATTTGTCTATTTTAAATACATTTCAGCTTGAAGTTCTTCAATGTAGAGCCAGAAACGGGGGCCGTCTATGTTGTCAACAGCACTCTGATTGACCGTGAGGTCAACTCTCTTTATTCTTTGACACTGCAAGCCCGAGACACGTCGAACAAAGTTGGCACAACTGTCCTGGAGATCACACTGACAGACATCAATGACCAGAAGCCAGTCATCAATAGACCGTCCTACCTCGAATTTGTTAACGAAGGCGGACAACTGAGCGTTCAAATAGAGGTGCAAACATATAGGCGGGGCTAGATCTTTATGAATGGTGCATTTGTAATGACAAATACATTGCAGTTAATCTGGAACCTGGGAATGCAATCCAATGTCAAAGTCCTCTGTCAGGCCTCACCATGTCTTGCTAATTTTGTTTATTTTACTTCATGTTTTTCTGCAGGCCAATGATGCAGATGAACCAGATACAGAAAACAGTGAAATTGTGTATGCAATTGTGCCCAGTATGTACAGCGATAACTTTACGATCAATCCCACAACTGGGGTATTGAAAAACATTGTCTCACTGGATAGAGAGGCAATTGATCCAAAGCTGAATGGCAAGATTGAGTTGAACATTACAGCCACTGACAAGGGCACCCCTGCCCTATCAGCAATGGTGAAAGTGGTCATTGATGTAGCTGTGAGTGTTTAACCTTACCTACAAATATGAAATATATATATATATATATATATATAT
>JAVQJS010155797.1:0-18961 GCA_036024795.1 Galaxias rostratus
AAACATCCCAGAGTGCATCAGTGAGTTTCATGAATTTGTATGAACTCAAATATCAAATGTCTTACACAGATTGTAAGACCGTCTTACAACCCTCTATTCATAGTCTGTGAGAGAGCATGCATTTCTGTTTTGAATTAATTGAATAATGCCATTACCCATCTCCCTGTCCCCCCTGGCTTCTCTTAGCTGGCAGGTTGTCTTACACTGTGGACCATAGTAAAAAAGAACTAAGTGTGAGCGTGTCGGATGCCCTGGACAACAAAGACTACCACCTCAGGTTGTGCTATAAAGGCTACATCTGCAGGGACACTGGGGCCAGGGCGCTGGTGGGTTAATAGCACTCGCTTTCACTGGCAAAATCTAAGGCTGCAGTTTTTATAACCAGGAGCTACCCCTGTACTGTTTTTCATACATGATGCTGTGTTGATGCACATCCTGCAGTCTATCTGGGCAATGTTTTAGTGTCTCATGCCACATCCTCCTCTCTCCCTCTGTAATTCAGAAGATCTAAATGGTTCAAATAGAACAATATAGCATGACGGTCACTCATGTCAACTCATAAATCATGTTACAGTTTCCATTTCTTTTTATAGTGCAGTGAGGTAAGGGTGTAAGATAAGTTCAGATCCAGTTGAGTAGCATTCTATTGAATTCAGAAGGGTATTTCAGTTTGACTAGAGGCCCTGATGTCCTTCTAATAAAAGCACTCTCATTAAATCTTTAACCTGTAAACATAATGCTTTAACTATTGTTGCCGGGAAAGCCATGCAATTTGCGTGAGTCATCGAGATGGATATCAGATGAAATGACTTATTTAGCCGTGTGACAGAAAACAAACCAGGTGATTCCTTGTTCCAATTCAGGTGAAGAAGGAAGAGCAGGTGAAAAATGCCACCCTGACATTTTCCAGACCTTTACCCTGCCTCTGCATTGAGGTAAGAACAACAAACAGCCTTGTGCATGTCAATGAAAGAACAAAGAGCCTGTGTCTGTTTGTCAGAGAGCTTTGGTTTGTCTGGGTCCAGCATGACAGGTGATTTTGCTTTTTCACACAGGGATGGTCTGCCACATTAGATGCACCCAGAGTTCAAGTCTGCCCCTTCAAATACCGTGAGCAACGTTGGGATAACAGGATCTTGCTTTGAGACCCATGTCCTATTAATTTCATATTTAACATTATATTATTCGTGAATTGATTTAACATTGCATTACTTGTACATAGATTGTATTGATACATATTGTTTCGTACCATAACTTACATTACCTCTTTTTTCTTTTCAGACCTGGAAGAGCTTTGGACAGGAGTAAACTTTGACCCGGTGGAGGAAACACTGTCCTGGCAAGTGGCATGCCCTGTGACTGCAGTGGTTTCCTTATGCCAGTTAGAAGAGGATGGTGTGTGTGTGAACCTGCCAAATGCCTCCTTGAGTGCAGGCAGAGATAAGGTATTTAATGCACAAACTTCTGTGATGTACTTACCTTGATAAACTTACGTTATGATCAGCATATGTACAGAGATTGTACAATTTTGTTCCAACAAGGAACGCAATGCAATACACCAATTCATTGATTCAGACACCAAGAGAATTTTCTCCTGATTGTAGGTAAATTTAAGTAGGCATGTTTTGGATTATTGAATACCTCTTCACTGATCTCCTCTATCAATACATCTTTCTCCAGATTGTCTTTTCGAAAGTGGATCCTCACCCTCAACTTTGTATGAAGGTAAACACAAGGATTCTTGGCAAAGGATTTATAATGCTGTATTAACAAGCTTTCTTTGTTTGATATTTTACCAATGAGTGGCCAGCAATCTCTTTAAAAAAGAACATCTTAATGAATAACTGTTTTCTCAGTTCTCCGTAAATTCTGAATCTTGGATGAAATGCCCCTTCTCCCAAGGAAATTTTCATAGTAAGTAATTTCTCAAATTTTTTCATTTTCTTCAAAACTTTCAATGTCAAATAGATTACATTAAGGTGGTACAATGGTATTGTCAATTATATTGTCCCAAATGTTAGAATAAAGGGTGAAACATGTGAGTCTAGAGAATTTAACAAACAATTTCAAGAATTTGAATCAATACAGCCCCATAAGCAACCCCCTGAGTTGACAAGGTGATTGACAGGCAGGTAGCCATACCTCCTTTCGACAACTGTCCAGATTTGTTAGGGATTGCCAGACTTCCAAAGATTTCTGAAAGGCTGAATAAAGGGCCTAGAGCACATATCTCTGGAGCACTTGTCTCAAAGCAATTTCTTTATTTACATTTGACAGGAGGTTAAAAACAAACGTAAAAAAATTCAAATAATATCCAACACGTTGCACTTTGCAGCCTGGGAGCTGAGCCAGAGGAAATACAAAGGTCAACAAGAATTGGTGTTGACGTCGAGGATCAAAGGGAACTTCTCCCTGGTGGTATGCATGAAGAGTGGATCAGATCTGTGCCTGCCAGTTCACACGCACACCATCCATGTAGTAAGTGCAACAGTTGAAATTCATTTCTAAAACCGATAGGAAGTCAATGTGCCGTATCATGAAGTAAGTATTTACTTGGTTGTGTGTTGGTATGTGCGTATGTAATTATGTGTGATTGTGTGTATGCATCTCTATCAGTTAGTAGCTAATTAAAGATAAAAGCATTATCAGTCCTGATGTAATTTTTCAATCCAAGCATTGAGGAAAGGTTTACAATTACCAGGAATATGTCTACAAAGGAGCAGGGTGTACTCCAATATAATTTCCTTGTATGCTTTTTTCAGCAGAAGCACCAGTCTGTCAGTGCCAACATAACAGAGGACCTTTGCAAAGCCTGTGTTCAAGTTGGTTTCTTCAGCAAATAACACAAAAATATGAATGTAAAACAGTTTAATTTTAAATAAAGGTACTCGCCTTTTGCATTTTCTTTAAGAATAACACAATTTACATTTACAGGTGAAGAGACTCAACATGAAGTTTGCTGCCACCAGCCTCTACTGTCAGCTGTCATGCAGTGAGTATGGCTTATTCGCAAGACAACCTGTCTGGTTGATGAAGTGTTCTTCAAGTTTCTTGGAAGTCGGGAGTTTACGGGAAAAACATCACAGAGACCTTTTGAGCATGACTGGACGGTGACTCCCTTAGGTTACATTTTAATGGCATGGATCACATCGGTGGAACACATAATTAACATCTTGGGCAAATTTTCAATCTCAAGAATAACTTTACAATCATAAAACATATAATTTCTATCTTTTATACAATTACAGCTTGAGTTCTGCATTAAAACTTGATTTTATCTGAAAACATCTGCACAGTAATCTTGCTCTTTTGTATGCCATCACATGTCTCAGCTTATAGTAGTGTCCTTGGTGTGACTGCCAACGCAAAATTGACATCAACCGTCCCCTGGGAAGTATTCTGGGTAATACTGTCAGCTGGAGTCTGTCTCTCTACTGTCATTGTGACTGCACTACTGCTGATTGTCGTTGTAACATGTAGGTCACCATCTCAGTCTCTGTTTGTACTTTTGTTGGCTCATGCGTATACAGTGTGTGCATGTGTGTAAAATAGAGAGTGTGGATGGGGACTTTTGGATTTCGTAATCATTTTTATCTTGCTTACCTGAACATGGGGGTATTTATATTCTATTGAGACACTCATTTAAGTGAATCAGTTAACTCAAAATGAAGGCAGGTGATTTGTATTTAATTTTTTTTGTATTTTGTTTTTTTATCACAGTTTTTCAAAGGAAATATCAGAAAGACCAGGCGGATGGTGGTACCAACAAACAGCCCAAAAGTATGAGTGCGTCACGCCCACCAGTATCACAGTTTATTACCATTATTACCATACACCCTTTTTGCAATAGATTTTGTAAATTTACTGCAGTCCTTTGGCTCCTTTTCTTAAGTTAACTATCTAGAAGGTTGTTTTCAATATTTCATTATTTTGTGTCTTTCAGAAGCGTTCGATGCAGTCTGCGTCCTCCCAGCACCTAAACACCAGGATGTGGTCGATGGGGGGAATCTCATGCCACACACTCACCTGTTAGAAAGCTGTGACAAGGCCAACTTGTTAAATGACTGAACGAACGTATTTACCAAATATAACAGTGAAATGGAATTGACAAGTTACTAAAAATGTCACTCAAAGGTTCTCATGTAAAAGTAAGAGCACACATTGTTTGGAAGCAGGTGCTTTCGTAAATGTCTAAAATATATATAAACCTGATATTTAATGTTTTTTATGGTGTGTTTTGTATTTATTTATGTATATGGTGCTGCAGTAGTTCAAATAAAAAAAAAATTGTATGGAGATATTATCATAATTTTCTGGAGCACATATTGGAGCACCGGTTTCACCACGGGTTCAAATGTGAAATAAACCTTAATCAATGTACACAAAAGGAAGCGTTCCCTGACTTTTTTTATTGTACTCCACGACAGGCTTTTTACAATTACATACATTTTAATGAAAATACCAGTACCATGATTACACATTATTCTGATTAATATTTCTATGACCCCATAACTGTAGGACAAATTTTGTTAAACCACTTAAAGTTTATGTTTTTGGATAAACTCTCCTTGAATTATAAAAATAACTTGTGGTCAAGAAACTCCATAAACCGCCATTTATTGTAAAGCAAAACCTTTGGTAACCATAACAACAAAGAATAAATATTCTCTTCCCAGTTCCTCAAGCAGGATTGTCAACATGTGGGAAGATACCGCAATATTCGGTTTCAGTCACAAGATTGTTGACCTTTAGAAGTTATCTGGCACTGAGGCAAGAATATATTTAGACATTTCCCATACTTCTGCCTAAACAGTGTTTACTCAACGATGTAGCTCACATTTCCATCGACAGGCCCCTTTGTCTTTAAGAATATGATGCTTTCAAAATTCAAACAGTATGTCTCTCTCTCTGCCTTCAATAAATGGTCAAATATGTTCATCAGCCTCCCCTCTATAACACACCTGATGAGTCGAGTTATTATTCAGAAACAAACGAAAGACTAGACACAAAGCAAATCGCTTCCTCCTTCAGCGTTTAAACATCACTCTGCTTCTTGTCCCACTCTTTTAACCGCAATAGATTTGTGAATGAGGGTTCTTTGTGAAAGACCTGTCTGAAGTCTTTGTTGAATTGGCAGCATCAACATCGACCCGCACACTTTGCTTATGCAAATGAGAAGGCTTGTTGCTCATAGCAGCAGGTAAATTTGCGTTACTGGTGACACACACAAGGCCTTTTGACGTGCATGCAAGCACATTACGCACAGCATTGCACAGTGGTTCCAGTAAAATCATGGGTAAATGGATTGTTCTCAGGGACTACCAAAGATGTGCGTTTCCTTGTTTGTCTGATCCCTGAAAATGTGATGAGTTTACGCTTGCAAATAGTTATTTTGGTGGTGTATATCAAAAAGTTAAAAATAAAGAAGCCCTCGAGGATGCAAATTGACAGGTCTACAAAGAGTGTAATGTACTATTTGGGTTTGTTTTGTTGTTGAACTGACATCACCTTGGGAAGAAGCTGCTGCGTGTTCATGCTTGCTACCATTCATTAATTGACCTTCTGAAACATCGCCGACTCATGCTTATGAAACGCTGTTTCATCATAACCCCTACTGCATTTATGCTGTAGATGACTTGTATCAAGTACATTAATCCAGATCTTAAGAAGGAGCTGGTTATAGATTATGTACAGTTATGAAACGAACCCTTTGGCGTTTGCTATAACAGATTCAGTCCATTAAGATATATAGAGGCTGACACAAGGATATAACCGTGAACTATCACGAAGGGTTCGGCAAACACGACTGATCCTTAAGCATAGCAGGAGTTGGACAATGTGTAACTCTATCGTTGTTAATGTTGCTAAGGCTTTCTTAAAAACAACATGTGTGGTTGTGTTTCTAGGGAGAATAGCATGACTTCCTCATTGACCCGACACACTGTCTTTTGTCTAAGTGTGTTTCAAGGGATAGACAAGGTAAAAAGCAGTTAAAGTGAGAACGTTTTGTTAATTATTGAATTATGAATTAGTGTCTAATTTCGATAACCCATGGGATTCTGGGTGCGAAAACGATGGACATAATGGAAGTTAATAGAACGGATTTACTTTATTGATCCCTGGAAAATTGCATACAAAAAATCTGAACTGTGTGAGAGCAAGGTGTCTACCTTAACCTCTTCTCATTGTCTCATATAGGTATGCTTACCCTTTTCTCAGACACGGTGTCAATCAAAATGTAGACCAAAGACATCAATGTGACAAGCAATTTGTTTTTCAGCCATCCTTATCACGGTTACTGTTAGTGGACATAGTCATTCGCATTCAAAGGAATCCTGCCACCTGCAGGCCACTTCGGGGATGGCCGTTGTTTTGTTATCGGCCACAAGATGCCAGTCTTGCCTAAGAATGAATGATGAATACATTAATCTCAGTGCATGATATAGTGCAATAGTCAAAACTTCAACTCAAGCTGCATTAAGGTGTACAGAACAACCCCATATTACTCAATCTTAAACTTTCTAGCCCATTTTGAAAATGCTTTCGCCAGTACAACTTAACCTCGGAGAGCAAGGTAAGAAGAGTGGCCTAGACCAAATGCTCTTATCTGTTTGAGTGTTTTCACTCTGTTTTAAGGCCTTGCTGACTAATGGAAATTTAGATGGACGAATGGAGAAAATATTTCCATGTTGATGTTGCCGATGTGCAAGGATCACTAATCCCGAACCAAGAGACAACAAACAGGGACGATCTAAGCCGTGTTGTTGAGCATTCCACACATTCCGATGTGTTGCCCCCACCCTGGCTACCAGGGAGTGTTGGGAGCTGACAGCAAGGGTTTGAGCTTTGCAAATATGGATGAGTGCCGGGCTGACGGACAGCAGGACAAGGAGACACTGACGTCACAACAACAGTATTTCAGAGTTTCGATAAATGGTTGTTAACCTTGTTGGAGGTGCTGAGCCCCGCAAGTCTCACGCGCATTCACTGAACCGTACCCTTCACCGAACCCTTCGTACAGGACGGATACGCAATTTCAAGGTTCAAGGTTTTTTTATTGTCATATGCATAACTATTACAGAGGCAAAAGTATGCAATGAAATTCTTGTGTCTCTTCAACACCCAACGCTAATGCAGACATTAATAAAAAAAAGATAGGTCGATAAAATATGTCAATAAAATATAACGCAAAGTAAATAAGATCTATAAGCAGAGCTATAGCTAGGAGCTATAGGCAGAACATACGTCGGAAGTGTTTTTAGCTTCACAATCATAGAAAAATATTCGCTGTATATTTAGCAAACAAATTGCAAGTTAAAAGTAAGTAGAACAAAGAGTATAGCAGCACTTCAATGCATGTCATCTGGCTGTACTCCCAAATATGGCCACCTTTTCCAGATTTTGTGGCTCATTTGTGACATAAAGCAATTCGACACAGTTTTGTGGGAGATCGTATCCGGTGGGAAACTAAATGAGTGTTATATATTGCGACTTCAGGAGAACTGATTAGATTTTTTTTTCTTTTACTGTCATTCTTCCATAGAGGGCATGATAAGAGATGAGGCCCACGGTAGATCACAGGGTCATTTCAAACAAACAACTGGTCCGCATAATCGTCATTGCGTAAAGTGAACAACAAAACCCACCCCTCCGTTCTCTCGTTGTGCTTATATAGGGCACAGGAATCATTCTTCACAGGCATCTCTCTCAAACACATACATTTAATGCACTTGTTGACCTGTTGATGTGATGCATCGTCATCTGAATGATGTCATTAGTTACGTTGTGGGTTGAACGGTCGTCCTTCAACCAATTCCCCCTAGTTCAAACGAGTGACCACAATGATATGCCAATATGAAAGATATGCCACAATGTCATGTGAGGTCAGCACTACCCTGATATATGAAGTGGGAGGGTAGCAAATCCTCCAACACCACAACACAACTGCTTTTCTTTGCTTCTCTACTTGATTGGTCAGTCTTTGATTTCACCAGGGGATACAACAACAAGGACAACAACAAATTAGTTTCTCAACAGATTCCAACTTTATCTCAGAAAAGATTATGAGTTTCTCATGCGGATTACACGTTGTGTACTGTACTGTACTGTTAATGTACTTTTTCCCACTCACATACAATTATTTTAATGCAAGCGTTAATGTTGATTTTAGAATGGAATTGATTGCAAGAATTTGATGCTTTTTTGCATATGTTTCAAAATCCATGATAGTCATGATGCTGTATAATGTAAAACTAATTAATTCAAATTAATCGGGTTAACCTCACTGTTGTTGTGATGTTGGAGGTGCATGACTTGTATCATGTTACAACTTTGTCATCATGTTTAATCTTCCTGTATGTTAACGGGGTCATGCTGTACACTCTGAGGAGTAAGCCAGTGTTCAGTGGAATGTCAAAAATCCAAACCAGGTTTTGCTCATTACCATGGCTTGAAGTGACAGATACCAAGAAAATGGGCAATTGAGATCATATGGGCCATGTTGGAACCTCAACTTTTTAAAACACTGGCCCTGTAGAATATTCAGTATATGGAATCAAGAGTCACAAGGGTGTGGTTGTAACGGCATCGGGTAACCTTGGTAACCATATGTGCTGTATGGCTAAAGTGAATATTTGGAATCAATATTAGCATGAGGAAATCTTGTGACTGTGTTTTCTGGGGATTAAAAGAAGAGACCAGAAGGGTTAGGAAGAAGTTGTTTTTAGACATTAGAGAGATTTTGGGGGAATGATGAGAATGGATACACTAGCAAGGGAACTTTTTCCGAGCCAAAAACATAGCCTCTGAATTCCTACAAAAATAACGAGGTAAGTGTAATTTTAATTAAGAAAAAAATACACTACAGCCCCTGCCCTCTTAGGCTCAACCCAAGTCTATTTGGCCTGACAAAGCTATGGAAACAATGAAACCGCTTTATCTGAAGAAGAAAATCTGGTTAAACATTCTAACATTTAATAAGATTATTTACATCTTAGAAACTACCTATCATTCACAGTAATTAGGACAATGTCCTCAGGACTTCTAAATCGGGACTCCATACTACATGGTACGTTCCTATTACGTTTGTACGCCACAAACTGCGCAGTTCACAAGTGCTCACTCGAAGCGCGTTAAGCCTATGGGCTACAATTAGCTGTTGCTAAGGGTTGAATTGCAAACTGCATTTAGGTATGGGGATAGATTGGTACTAAGTTAGTGGGTAAAAAAACAATGAACATGTGACTGTCAGCGATTAGTTAAATTGATTGTAACCAAAGATGTATGTGTAGCTAACGAGCTGTTTGGCTGTTTTTCTATCTCTGGAAAGGGTTGAGATGGGATTTTGCGATCGAGCATGGGCGATGTCGCTAATGACAAGTTGCTGTAGCGGTTGATAGTATACATTCACAACCCTCTGTAGATTGGGACAAACTGATACGTTCATAACAATCCATAGATGTTGACCATTTTGCTGTTACCCTAGCAACCACGAAAACAAATCCTTGCAAACCACACCCGCTTAACGGTGATAAGTGTCCCTTCGCTTTAAAATAGCGGAGGAAACAGCCGTTAGTTCTGAACAAACGCACTACAAAAACCGCAACCAGCACAAACTTTGACAAAATAACAATAAATCTGTCAACAATCCGGAACAAACGACGCCAGCGTCCTCTCCTTACAACGTTGCCATAAGCTAGTATGAAGTTGGTTTATACTTTTTAATGTATGGGATCGTTTGATTACAAAAGGCCGCGTCATTGTTTTAACATATGTATCACAACTGTGTACATTCCTTTTATTTAAGCCCTTAGAGATAAAAGTGTTAAACCATTGATTTTATTACACATCAGTTTTCATTTTAAACACTCTTCAATGCCATAGTGGAACTATTTGATTACGACTAGTAGCGATTCAAGTACATAACACGTATTTTAAATATATATTTGTTTACTGATGGCATAGTTCCCGTAAGGTCACGTCCGGACAGGGGTTTACTTAAGATGAATTAGGTTTGACTTTTTTTGAAAATTATGGGAACTGCGCGATTTACCTTGGAGACAAGGGCTATTTGTGTCAGTTTGAGAAAGAAAACACAGCTTTGCGGAAATATTTTGGAATTACAAAATATTTTTAACAGTAGAATTGTGGAACGATGGAATGATCGGTTATTTGGGAATATATTATTAAACCAGTCGATCCATCGTTTGACATTAAAGAAACAAATCTTCTATATACCTTCTCAAATTTGAATTTTTTTTCGGGAAAGAAAAAAAGTTATGCTCTTTAGAAGCTAACAGCAAATTTGCAAGAGATCTAGATATAAACACTTCTAATTTGTGAATCTGAAGTAGGCTATTACACTGGAATTACCTAAAAGACTTAGATCAACACAAACGGTATACTTTATGACTTAAACCGTTTCAGAACGGTACACCGCGCGGTTTTCCGCGTGAATGCAGCTGCTAGCGACACAGTCACTGTTGAGCTTGTCCTTCCAAATCTCTCCATACGGCTCTGGAACACAAGCTGGTACCAAGACTGTTTTGCGATGAATAATTTTTTTGTTCAATCTACTCTATTTAGCAAGATCTGTTTAACAATTTCTAAATGTATTGGACCTTGTTTTGCTTTAAATCATATTAAATTACAATTACTGTGTTCGCCAAGGAGAAAAATGTATGACACTTCCGGAAAGCAAGAGCTAAATTTGGGCGCGGCTTCGTCTTTTTTCTATTGCTGTGTTTTGGGCAACAGCTCCGCAAGCACTCATGACCTGTGATGATAGTCATTTTGGACATTAACTCTACAAACGAATTTTACTGTATTATTGTGCAAAAGAAAGTGTCATCCCTCGAATAATGTTAATGTTATATTTTCCTTTTAATGGCGTTTGCAGGCAAATCTGCTACCGCTTCCGGTTTACTCATATGTCATGGAGCTAACCAATGAGCGCCGGCTGCTGGTCAAACAGCCGACTTCCCACTTAGGTCTAGGCAACAACCACTTAGGTCTAGGCAACAACGTTATTGTACATTTTGATGAACAAACGTGCACACTACAATGCGATCACGCTGATAGGGAAACTATTGACTAACTTTAAGGCCAATGTCTTTAGCGAACGTTGGAGGCTCGTTTATTTGCCCTTTGTCTTGGTTTTCGTCATACGTTCGAGACTGGTCCGTCTCGTTGGCCTCTACTGGTCTAGGGGGTTAAACTACATAAACTTTTCACAACATAATTTTTTTTACCACTTTGAAGTTTTTAAAGTAGGCGTTGACGATACAGCTATCCGCCCATTAAATCGGCTGAAGTTCGCGAGCAACGAAATCGGTGTAAAAAAAGCAAACTAACTGTCCATGTATGTAGGCCCATCTTGGCAATATTATCGAAACTGATGATCAGACATAATTTGGCGTAAGTCAACTAAAAAAATAAATAATTTAAAAACAAGGCATAGGCGTGATAAACCGTGATGAAGGTGTCAAGCAATAAATAAATTCCCGCGACCCTGCATAGGATAAGCGGTTCTGACAATGGATGGATGGATGGATGGGAACCACCCCACCTCATCCCTGTGATGTGTATTTACAGACTGAGTTAAATCACAAAATAAGCCTAATTCCCCTTTACAACATTCAGTACATGCTTACAATTGTATGGTCAAACTAATTAAAGTATCCAATTATTAAGATCAATATATGTGATGACATAGTGGCATTAGAATGTGTGTTAGCTTTGATTTTTACAAACAAATCGTTGCCCTGACAATCCACAAACCCCGCCCCTAGCAATTAATGGCTAGGAAAATTGGCTGTGGAGTGTGGACTTTGTTAGGTTAAGTCACTCATTTCCTAGTGTGACAAAAAGTCATGTGAAGTAGGTACCAGGACCAAGATGATATGAGGAGAGCTGACAGGAAGAACAGCCAGACCAGCTCCTACCCTCACTCACTGAGTCATTAGACTGTATGTCTCACTCTCTCTTATTCTGCTGTCATGCTTTGCACGTATCTCTCTCTCTTCCTCCTTCCCTTCCCTGAACCAAACACACATCTATGATCAACTGTTCTGTCTGTCTGCACTGAAAGTATAAATGTATGCTGAAGTGTTTTATCTTCATCCCTAATGTTGGTTTAGTAATGTTTGAAATGAGCTAAGTATCATTTAATGTATTGATGTCTTAAAAACAATTATTGTACTGTAATAGATACAAGTCTGTTAATTGAGGTCACAGTCAGACATGTGGAATGACAAACGGAGGTCAATGTTACAACAGGCTTTAACAGGGAAGAAGTCCTGAATGGGTGATTAGATTGTTTCATCATTCCTAATGATGAATAGAGGGGTGCATGTTATGATTACATTATATATGCTTGTCTGTTTCTAAAATCTATATCAGACATGTCAATTAATACAATCAATACCACTGTTACTGCTCCATTCAATGTCTTAAAGGAGGATGGTTTTTACTTTTGCATGACCGTGTCGTCATGTGTCATCTTCCTGTTTGTTAACGGGGTCATGCTGTACACTCTGAGGAGCAAGCCAGTGTTCAGGGAGACCCCTCGTTACATTCTGCTGTACAATTTAATATTTGGAGACACCTGCCAGTTAATAATGAGCTTCATCACGTATATACTAGCATTAACGGATCAGAGAATGCTGCGTTCTGTGTGTGCTGTCATAAATGCATTTGTTATTGTGACGGTTGACACATCCTCCCTCACCCTGGCTGTGATGTCACTGGAGAGATATGTGGCTGTGTGCTTCCCACTGAGGGCCGCTAACTTTGTCACCATTAGAGGTACAGGGGTGGCCGTTGCTGTCGTGTGGGGCATCTGCTTTGCAAACACTCTCTTTCGATTCATAATGCTTTTCCTTCTGGATTCAACACCTATGAATCAAATTTTACCGGATTATTGTACAAAAGAAAGGGTTTTCCCTCTAAAAATATTAGCGGCATATGAGGAAGTGTACACGTGCATTGTCTTTGTATCAGTGGGTTTTATAATTATATTTTCCTATGTTGGTGTGATGGTTGCAGCCAGGTCTGCTTCCTCTGACAAAGCCTCGACCACTAAGGCTCGTAAAACAGTGCTGCTGCATCTCATCCAGTTGTGTCTCAGTCTGTCCACAGTTTTGATGTCTCCTATACTGGTAATCGCTGCTACTGCAGGAGCAAATAGCGAGACTCTCTCACGACTATATAATATTCTTTTTATGATTCTTATTATTTTACCACGGTGTCTAAGTCCTCTCATTTACGGCCTGAGAGACAAAACTATTAAACCTCTAATTTTATACCACATAGGTTTTCATTTTAAACACTGTTCCAAAGCCACGGTAATCCCCAATACATAAAAATGACAGATTGTAAATCAAATAATTAGATTTGCAATGTTGTCAATGCCGTGGTTTTCTGGAGCAAGATCGGTCGTAAGTCATGTCTCACTGCAAGTTTTTTTTTTTACCAACTGCTCATCTTAGCATCCTGTGATTGGGTCACCCTTTGTATGTGCAGCTATTCTTTACATACATCACATTAACAATAATGATAATTTTGTAATAATCATACAAGGATTTACTGCGAATCAAGTTTACATTTGCCTCTTCGATTATTATGAAACATCTGAGTGAGCAAATGCTGACCTTGAATGTTTTTATTTAGCTTTGTTGTTTACCATATTATAATGATGATGGTGCTGCTATATGTATTATTTGTGGAAAAGGAACCAATACGCTCCTGTGATGTATAAACCCATAAACTACTGGTCTTGCGTCCGAAGGGGAGTTTCTAATCTGGATCCAGATTAGTATTTTATTTATTTCAGTATGAGAAGACAATTTATAATCTTCTTGTTACATTGGCAATGACAACTGAAAATAGCAGAACATTTTCAAGCCACAGTAGACCATCAAGGGACCATCTTCTCAACATGGAAAGGCTTATAGAAAATCTCATTCTCAATGTTTACATTGGATTTCAGGCTATTGCCATCTTCGCACTCTTGTCTCTCTATCATATTGGTAGTCCTGAAATCAGTTAAGGGCATCTTATTCAAACCAAATAGAAGGTTATTTATCCACATGTAATCTATGGTTCACCGGTTATTAATAAAACATTAATGATACGGTGGAAAAGAAAGTCAAAAGTCAATATTCTTTATATTTTATATTTCACGTGTGGGAAGATGAGTCTGTGACACCTTTTTTTAAGATCGGCAATTGATTGTCCGTAGTCAACCTAGTTAAACGCAGCAGTGCTTTTTTCAGCAGTGCCCTGTTAAAAAACGGGAACAAAATAAAAAATAAACCTCTTGAAAAATCTACTTCTGTCTCATAAAACATTTCTGAATCGAAGTTGCCCCAACCCCCTCGATTTGAAAACCAGTACATGAGCCAAATGTACACTAGGTGCTTTCTTAACATGCTATTAGTATACTTTAATGGGTAGCACGATGGCCCGGCGGTTCAAGGTTCAAGGTTTTTTATTGTCATATGCATAACGTTTACAGAGGCAAAAGGTGCTATTGTTCAAAAGCCGGATGGCTTGAGGAAAGAAATTGTTTTTGAATCTGGTGGTGTGAGTCCGGATGTTACGAAACCGTCTGCCTGAGGGCAGCAGAGCGGTGCAGCTGCCATACCAGGTCGTGATGCAGCCAGTCAGGAAACTCTTGATGGTGCACCTGTAGAAGTTGCAGAGTATCCTGGGGTCCATGTTGAGCCTCCTCAGCCTGCGTAGGAAGAAGAGTCTCTGTCTTGCTGTCCTGGTGATGATGTCAGCGTGGTGGTCCCAGGTGAGGTCCTCGCTGATGTGAACACCGAGGAACCTGAAGCTGCTGACTCTCTCCACCCCCGCCCCATTGATGTTGATAGGCGCGTGTCCCGTGCTCTGGCCCCTCCTGTAGTCCACAATCAGCTCCTTAGTTTTTCCAAAGTTGAGATGGAGATTGTTGTCCTGGCATCAGGATGCCAAGGCTCTGACCTCCGGTTAGCACTGTTGCCTCACAAAAGGTTCTTGGGTTCCATCCCAACCTTACACAAGGAACTTTCTGTGTGGAGTTTGCCTGTTCTCCCCGTGTTCACTTGGATTTTCCTCCTGGTGACCTTTTGGTGACTCTAAACTGCTGTGGGTGTGAATGTGTGTGAGTGGATGTCAGTCCCTAGGTGTCAGCCCTGCGATGGACTTAGGCTGGGAGCAACCCCCCAGCAACCCTTTTAAGAATAAGTGTCATAGCTAATGGATGGATGGATGAATGGATAATATAATAAAAAGAATAGCTAAATAATAATTAATAACTTAACATCCCAGCATGACCCTGGCGACCTATCGTGCACGGCATTATGATCTCGCCCCCCCCTCCCCCTTCTTTCTCTTGCTCCTTTGACCCAGATAAAAAAGACATTTACCAGGGCAATGGTACTAATTGTGCATTGTCTGCATAATGTTCCCATGTCATTTAAAATCAACTCCCGAGACACAACAATTACCTATTCAATCGATAATGCCATAACTAGGCTATAAATCAATCCCTACAAGGCACAATCACTGATTGTGACATGTTCTTTATGTTTTCTGCTTTTATCTGAGTACCAATCAACAGACACATGTAGCATGCATTTCTAACGTTACTTTATTACTTATAGTGGTATATTTTGAATTGGATTTTATTTACTTTGCATTAGATTTTATTTACCTATATTGTTATATTCTGTTAATGTCTGCATTAGCGTTAGGTGTCGAAGAGACACAAGAATTTCATTGCATTCTTTTCCCTCTGTAAACGTTATGCATATGACAATAAAACACCTGGAGGCTAAGCTAAATGCTTTGTGTCGGACGTTTGTGAACTGTGCAACTTGTGGTGTGAAAACGTCGGAACGTACCATGTAGTAGGGCGTACCATGTAGTAGGGCGTACCATGTAGTAGGGAGTACCACGTAGTAGGGAGTACCACGTAGTAGGGAGTACCATGTAGTAGGTAGTACCACGTAGTAGGGAGTACCATGTAGTAGGTAGTACCATGTAGTAGGGAGTACCATGTAGTAGGGAGTACCACGTAGTAAGGAGTACCACGTAGTAAGGAGTACCATGTAGTAGGGAGTACCATGTAGTAGGGAGTACCATGTAGTAGGGAGTACCATGTAGTAGAACGTACCAGGTAGTAGAAAGTAACATGTAGTAGGGAGTACCATGTAGTAGAAAGTACCATGTAGTAGAAAGTACCATGTAGTAGGGAGTACCATGTAGTAGGGAGTACCACTTAGTAGAAAGTATAATAAATAGTTCCTAAGATAATGTTAAATGTTAGAATGATTAATCGTATTTTCTTCTACAAATTAAGCGGTTTCATTGTTTTTAATATTCGTAGCTTTGTCGGTTTGCGCCATGGAGGGCAGGGGCCAGCGTTCTAAAAAGGTTGAGGTTCTAAACTCATGGCCAGCGGTGCCTGAGCGACTTATGGAGGCAGAGGTATGACATCAACGTTCACCGACGCCCGATGCTGCCTGTTCGCCTGCGACAACAAATCAACAAGAAATTGTGTTGACTGATCCCTTAATAATAATTTTCTGAATTTGCTTGCCTCGCATTATTATCATGCCTGATGATCAGACAAAATTGGCGTCTGTCTATTTTTATAATTAATTTTAAACTGATACATAGGCTTGATGAACCTTAATGAAGGTGTCAATAAATGATATAATAAATTAAGTATCGTGACACGTTTTTGCTCCCCGCCCTCTTGCAATAATTTGGGTAATCGACTTAAGGTTAAGCCACTCATTTACCCAGTGTGACCAAACAGTCACATGAAGTAGGTGCCAGGACCAAGATGATATGAGGAGAGCTGACAGGAAGAACAGCCAGACCAGCTCCTACCCTCACACACTGAGAGTCATTAGACTGTTTATCTCACTCTCTCTTATTCTGCAGTCATGCTTTGCACACATCTCTCTCTCTCCCTCCTTCCCTTCGCTCAACCACACACACATCTATGATGAACTGTTCTGTCTGCACTGAAAGTATATATGTTTGCTTGAACGTTTTTTCCCCTCTAATGTTGGTTTAGTAATGTTCGTGAAGTGAGTGAAGAATAATTTAATGAATCGATGTCTTATAAACAAGGATTGTGATGTAATAGTTACATGTTTGTGGATCAATGTCGCTGTACGACATGTGGAACGACAAACTGTCTGAGGTCAACGTTACTGCGAGCATTAACAGAAAAGATGACCTGAATTACAAATGATGAATAGAGTAGTTCATGTTAAGATACGATTATATGCTTATCTGTTTCTGAAATGTATATCAGACATGTCAATTAACACAATCAACAACACCGTTGCTGCCCCATTTAATGCCTTAAAGGAGGATGGTTTTTACTTTTGCCTGACCGTGTCGTCATGTGTCATCTTCCTGTATATTAACGGGGTCATGCTGTACACTCTGAGCAAGCCAGTGTTTAGGGAGACCCCTCGTTACATTCTGCTGTACAATTTAATATTCGGAGACACCTGGCAGATAATAACAAGCTTTGTTTCGTACTTACTAGCAATAACTGAGCAACGCATGTTGCGTTCTGTTTGTGCTGTCATACTTTCATCTGCGATTCTGACGGCTGACACATCCGCCCTCACCCTGGCTGTGATGTCACTGGAGAGATATGTGGCTGTGTGCTTCCCACTGAGGGCCGCTAATTTTGTCACCATTAGAGGTACGGGGGTGGCCATTGCTGTGGTTTGGGCCATCTGCTTTGCAAACACTCTCTTTCGATTCATAATGCTCCTCCTTCTGGATTCAACACCTATGAATCAAATGTTACCGGATTATTGTACAAAAGAAAGGGTTTTCCCTCTAAAAATATTAGCGGCTTATGAGGAAGTATACACGTGCATTATATTTGTGTCAGTGGGTGTGATTATCATCTTCTCCTATGTTGGTGTGATGGTTGCAGCCAGGTCTGCTTCCTCTGACAAAGCCTCAACCACTAAGGCTAGAAAAACAGTGCTTTTGCATATCATCCAGTTGTGTCTCAGTCTGTCCACAGTTTTAATGTCTCCTATACTAGTACTCGCTGCTACTGCAGGAGCAGACAGAGAGATCCTCACTCGTCTTTATAATATATTGTTTTTGATTCTTATTATTTTACCAAGGTGTCTAAGTCCTCTCATTTATGGCCTTAGAGACAAAACAATTAAACATTTTATCTCATTCTACCTTAGTTTTAATTTTAAACACTCCTCTGGGGCCATGGTAATCCCCAATACATCAAAATGATAGATTGTCAATCAGCTAATTAGATTTGCAATGTTGTCAATGCCGTGGTTTTCTGGAGCAAGGTCTATCTGAAGTTATGTCTCATTGCAAGTTTTATTTTTTATTTACCAACTGCTCATCTTAGCATATTGTGATTAGGCAACCATTGTATGTTTTCTGTAAGCTTTAATAAATGCACTTCATTGAATAGATGGCAGCTGTTTGTTACATTAAATACATATTTACTGTTATTCAAGTTTAAATTAGCTTTTAAAATATTATGAAACATCTAAGGGAGCAAATGCTGAACTTGATTTTTTTCTTTTTTTTTCGCTTTACCATTTACCATATTATAATGATTGTGCTGTTGAATTAATTATTTGAGGTAGAAGAGCCCTGGCCCAGTGATAGGCTGGCAACCTGTGCAGGTGTACCCCGTCTCTCGCTGGGATAGGCTCCAGTCCTCTCGCAATCCTGCATAGGATGCCTATGGATGGATGGAAGAAGAACGAGCCAACTGCTGTGACATGTACCCATAAACTACTGGAGTATTATGTAGTACTGGTACTACTTAGTACTCCCGAAGGGGAGCCTCTAATCGGGCTCCAGTTTAGCAATTTCTTCATTTAGGTATGTAAGGACAACTTATAACCTTCTTGTTACATTGGCAATGGCCACTGAAAAATATCAGTACATAATTAAG
>JAVQJS010155806.1:0-11731 GCA_036024795.1 Galaxias rostratus
CAAATTGTCCGTAGGTGTGAATGTGTGTGTGAATGATTGTGTGTCTATGTGTTAGCCCTGCGATGGATTGGCGATCTGTCCAGGGTGTACCCCGCCTCTCGCCCTAAGTCAGCTGGGATAGGCTCCAGCACCCCCGCGACCCTGCATAGGATAAGCGGTTCTGACAATGGATGGATGGACTGCATACAGTGCTATATAAATAAGAGAATTAGTAAGTCCGTAACCTAAAATAGATGCCTCCCCAATTGCAAAAGACATTGCAGTTGCAGTAAATTAACTAACATTACTATCTATTCCTTCGGAATAAATTGATTAATGTCAGCGCTTTATAACTATAATGTATTATTAATGTGTGAACTACCAAGCTTGCTGAATAAATTGAGCAGTTTCTTACTGAGTTACATTTTTATCATAGCCAAACTTTATCATGGCGGTTTAACTAATCTACATATATCCTCTAATAGACTAATTCAGTTAAATAATTACTGAAACTGGATTCAATTCACATTTCTTTTTCTCTAGACCTCCAATCAGTTTGTGGCCAAGACCCCACATTTACCGCTAGATGATAAACGCACTTCAAGTTAACCGTAGCAACATTTCAAAAATATTAGAAAAGTATAAAGAAATGTAAAGTCATAAAACGTCATTAAGCACATTCGAGAAAACAGGAGGTAATGTATCCTGATAGGACTTCTATAGCAGCTTCCCAGTTGAATGGCTTCACATGGTATTTTACCGTGACGGGAGGACAGTGGCTTGGTTGTAAGCACTATTAGCACAATGCAAGAAGGTTCTGAGTTCAATTCCCACCGGACTCAAGTGTCTTTCTGTGTGGAGTTTGCATGTGCTCCCCATGTTAGCGTGGGTTTCCTCCCACACTCGCCCTATGTCGTCTGGGATAGGCTCCAGCCCTCCCTGTGACCCTGCATTGGATAAGCGGAATGGCTGATGGATGGCATTTTACCCCAGTAGTAAGCAAGATTGTCTTCACATCCCAATGTTTATCTTAACGTTTTGTATTAGTTAAATGGTATAAACCGATAGGAGACCCCCTCAGTACAGGGAATTTAAGCTGCTAGTCTTTCAACTGTTTTTAAGTATAGCATTATTTTACAGCAAGGTAAAATGGAGAAATGAAACATTTGGTACAAGAACCGCTTCTTCTGCAGATGTTCTCAAAATACGCTTAGTGCTTAAGTCTAATGAAAGCACCTAATTAGTCTGCAATTAATAAACGTATGCAAATACAACATGGATGGACATTTTATTGTCCAAGGATTTCATTTCAAGTTTCCTTACAGTCAAAAGCTTTGTAAAAACAGTGAAGCAGCATCTCTCATTAAGTGTTTGTGCGGTGCAGTCTCCTATGTACATTGGTATATTCAAAATGTAATTCACCCTTGCATAAAATGAATAAATACCTTTCAAATTAAAGCTTGTGGATCACACGTTGTTTTGACAAATAATATGTGAAAGTTAAAAACTAAACAAGCCATTCAATAAATCATGTGAATCGTTGACAAACATTTATCTACATATCTGTTACCTTGACGGATATGCATCTTCTTTTGGCTTTGTATGTAGATGGCAAAGGAAATAAATTACTACCAAAGTAGTAAGCACGCTCACAAAATTGTTCTCACATACACTTCACCCCCAAACAAACACGAGTCCCATCGGGTCATGGTCTTGCGTTTAGCAAATTTGCTTGTTAAGAAAGTTCAGCTCAATATTTCAAGCTATGCTAAAGGACATGGTGATGTAGTGCAAGGGATACGTTCTAATTAATTTACCAATTCAAAGATGCATTACTACCAGCCTCAGTTGTCCACCACAAGAGTGCTGCTTCCTGGTATCACAACAGCTCAAAAGATGCCTCGGGATATGCAGCACATGTCACCCCATAATCTACGGTGCAGTTCCTAGAGTACTCTGAAAGTATTTGACTAGATTATTCAAAGCTTCAAAACCTCTTTGAAATGCCCCCTGAAATAAACGTGAAGAAATGGTACATTGCATCGTGTGGTGTGCATGAGCAGTTGAGCAAGATAATGATGTTCCTAGGCAAAAAAAAGTGAGTGCCCAAATAAAAATGATGTGGAAAACTGAATTCATTGTGAATCAGCCAGTGCTGAACAGACAAGAGTTGGAATTAATAAAGCTGATCCATCCCTAAGGAGTTGGGGCTGTTGTACGATTTGCCTTCATTTTCTCCAGTCTTTTGGATAGATGGCTGTTGTTAGATTCAACCTCATCTATCTTGTCCAGAGCTGCACGCAACTGTAGATTTCATGACAGGGAGACAGGAAACACAGATTACGAACAAGAACACGTTATACCTAATTACAGACTTTTGTGCTTTCCAATGCATGAACACCTCTCTCTGTAGTTTGCGTTTTTCCGCCTTTAACTCATCCTCAACTTTCTCTGCATTTTCTGCTGCCGTCTTGTAACGCATTACCTGAGCGTCAAGTCTAATGACCTACAGAGAAAAAATAAGTAAAGAAACAGAACACAAAATTGCATGTGCCACATTTATCTTTGTGTAGTGTGGTAAATCATCGAATTAACATTTTCTACCCTTACATTTTGCTCTGAAGCGGTGGCCTCCTGCTCAATCTTAACAAGTTTAAATTTCAAGTCACTTATTTGCCTGTTAGCATCTCCTGTAACAGAAAGTACCATAAGCAAACGAACACACACATATTTTGGTGTGTGTGAGGGGGGTTATTAGGAGAGAGAGAGCGGGAGAGAGTATTCAGAAACTCACTGTGTAGGTCCAAAATGTGTGGATCAGTGCCATTCTCCACAACATCAGGGCTTAAGCCATCCTCTGAGCCACTTCTCTGGGTGCTCTGTTCCAATTGGGCCTTTTGTTTCTTCACCTATGGATGGGCAAAACCATGAGCTACATAAGACAGTAACATACATAATAGTTTAGGACTCAATAGTGTCTTGGCGTATTAAAATTCGGATTATATATATTTTTAAAAAGGGTTTGACGAGTCATCTTATACCTGTTCTATAAGTTTTTCACGATCATCCACTAGCTTCCTGAGACGAATCTCTGAAATTAAACCAGAAACTCTGTGAAACCAAACATTTTCAGCAGCTTTTTTTTGTGCCAAAGATCCTTTGTTGCGTTTGTACATTTTCCATAACATATCTTAACAGTTAGTTCAAAACAAAACATTATACCATTAATTCATTCCAACTTAATATGCAATATATCTTAGTTCACGATAAAAAAATAAAACCATCCAAGTTTCATACATGTTTTGTTAAAATGGCCTTGCGTAGATGTTATGAATTGTTAAATGCTCCACACATTTTGATAATGGTGAGATAAGGTTTTTCCATTTGCAATATACCATTAATGTACTTATTCGGTTTATGATTATTATTATGACTGTCTTCAGGAAAAAAAAGCTCCACAATCAACAGTTGATTTGTCATTAAAACAACACAGTTAACCTACCCAGTCGGGATTGTAGGAGCCAAGGATATGGAGGGGAGAGGATCAGGGTGAGAGGTGTGTTTAAGTGACTTGATGCATGCAATGGTGCAGGTGCCCATCGTGACGAGAGGATGCAGGATGGATGACATGCACAAACAATGGAGAGTACACTGCCAATATTCTAGATTACTTCTGAGCTACAAGGTGCAAGGATATAGAAGAGGGACATAACAGCTGAGATCAAGTTGCCTTCAGAAACCGTACACTATTAAAGCCTTTACTTTGTTAAGATGGAACCTTTGTTCATTTAGACTTCAAACCATTTTCATCTGTAAAATGTAGATGTCTTTGAATCCCTGATGGTAGAAGATTAAAAATTGGAAAACTCAGACCAAAACCTACAATTTGTGTGTAGAATGAAGTAGTCGTTATCAAATAAAACTTTATTGCAGTGCATCAAAAAGGCATGCAGGCATGGTTCTGTGGGACACAAGTCTGACAAACATTGCAATGGAATTTAGCACTAACTAGCAACAACAAACCACACCATGCAGATCCTTAATCATGCATTTAAATCTTCATTAGTCCTTAAAACATAAGCAGTTGGAAGTACATTTTCCAGAGATTCTGAAGGACCCACAATTGGCATAGCAAAGTGCTGTGCTTTAAAATAAAGGAAAAGAGCCAACTTGAACAGTTAATAAAAGGACGGTAAATATTTCCCAAAGCAAAAGATGCACGCTGCAAATTATACCAATGTATTAAAACAACACTCTTCTGTGATTACGATCATGGGAATATGTATCTTAATGTACATAAAGTTAAGGGAATGAATTCCAGGACAGTGGAGCAACGTGTTTCCTAAACAACAACAATTTAAAAATATCCAGTTGAAACAAACCCTTTAACAAACCAAGCCTCCCTGTAAACTACAAACTAAGACATTTTGCAGTCTTCCTTGCCTTTGCCTTTCTGGCTGTTACTTTTTGATCCTCTTCTGATAGGCTCATCTTTGCCTGCTGCTTGCTCATTTTTATTTAAAATACCTAATTGCGTACCATGTAATCCAAAATTAATTGCTTCTACCCCTTCCTCTACCGAGTGAGTGACACTCTCTCTCTCTTCTGTTTCTGGAGTTTTTTGAGGCTTAACAATAAACCCTGTTAGCTTGCCTAAAACATCTCTGCTGTCACTTACGGCACGGTTTCCCTCACTAGCAGAGTATAGTTGTTGCTCACTATCTTTCCCTTTGCTTTGTGGAAGTTGGAGGTCCCTGGGTGCACTACACATGTTCTCAACCTGCATAACCATCTTGCTGCATTCTTCTTCCTTCTCCTCTTGTTGAACTATAGGTACGTTGTTTTGCAAAACTTTTCCTTCATTTTTGGACTTCTCCAATGTACTACCATCTGGTTGTCCAGGTACCGCTTCTTCTGGAGCCATTGCGGAACCTACAATAATTGATTCCAGATCCATATTGTCAAATAATTTCCCTTCTACGTGTTCATTTTCACTATCAATTTCAATGGATTCTTGAGATGTCTCTTCATCCTCCATCTCATCCACAATCTGATCTTTTTGTTTTTCTTCTAAAGAATAGGAAGGAAAACCCTCATCTTTCAGGGAATCATGACTTGTCGGATCTTCAACATCCTTTGCCAGGACTAGTCCTTCATCAACATGGTCCTGTGGTAATTGTGACTTTGCAAGACAACTTAGGTATTCAGGTGTGTTACAATATGGCAGTGAGGATGTATTGTGGCACATCCTATATGCTTCATTTCTAGGGGATGTTGCTAAAGTGTTGTTAGATTGAGGTGTATTTTCCGGCTTTGCTGATCTTTTTACACTACTGAATCCCATGTCGTTTTCTCTTGAACAAGTCTCAGATATTTCTAAATCCTCTGACCCTGCAGGGTAAGCTGAGATCAATTTAATACTTGTTGAGAATTCTAAAACAGGGTCCTTGAGACTAGAGTTAGTGGTGAGTTCAAATGTGCTATCAGTAAAACTTAAAAGTGACTCATTGTTACCACTGTCATTTTTGTCTGATGTACTAATGTCGGTGTTGGAATTGAGATTATATACATTTGTTGATTCTTCCTTCGAGCAATCAATACTTTCTGACTCTGGCCAAGGAGTCTTACTTGTAGACTCAAATCTATCTTTAGAAGTATCCCTAAGAATGGTTTGAATCTTTATGTGATCAGAAGAATCACCTATGTTGACATTAGCCTCTTTATTGGGTAAAGGCACAGAGTTCCTGGCAACTTCATTATGAGTTTCCCTGACAGACCGTTTTTTCACAGATGTTTGGTCATCCTTATCTAGTTTAGCCTGAGATTCCTTCAGCGATTCTGTGGCAGAACTGTCATTCAAGCCAGTTAACTCCTCCACATCAACTTTGATCTTTTCTGACATACTTTTTTCTTGCATATTCCCCTCCTGAATCTCATCATCTTGTATTCCTCCCTTCTTCTTTTTACCTTTCTTCTTCTTCTTCTTTTTTCTGCTGGAAGCAGTAGTTTGTGGTTCATCGTTGACTTGAGAGAGTTCCTGTGTTTCTTCATATATTTCTGATTCAAAGTTTAATTCAAAGTGTTTATGAATTTCATTACCATGTGCATCTGTTTTTATTTTTTCCAGAACCAACTCACCAGAGGGCGAACTAGGGTCAAAATCTCTAACATCAGTTTGGCAGTACTCGTTATTCTCTGACTCAAATAGTTGCTCTTGTAGAAGCTCTTGTGGGCCATCTATGTCATCCCCACACTGGGAAACTTGGGTTCCTAAGTAAGTTGATAAGTCTCCTGCTGACTTACTCTCTGCATTTTCTCCAATTCTATCTTTAAAACAGTCATCAACTGTAACCACTTCTTTGGGGCATTTTCTTAAGTCACTAACCTCAGTGTTCAACTCAGATATAGAAATAGCGCTTTTGACCTCATTCTTTAAAACGGAAAAGCACCCATGTTCTTCCCTACACGGTTGTTTCACAGAATTGTGTGAAAGACTACACATGTTACACGAGATGGGACAGTTTTCGTCATGCATGTCTTCTTGTTGCTCTGGAGCCTTGACCATTTCCCGTCTACAGTCCAGCTGGATCTCGTCTGTTCTCCCTGGGAGATTTCAAAGGAGACAGTGATATAGGCCAAATAGTGAGGGCTGGTGGGGTGTTTTGTAATACTTTCCATTTTAAGATTGTCTGACAAGCAGGGAAGCAAATCTATAGGTAAATAGTTTTACCTAGATCGATTCAGCAAAAACATGTAAAGAGAAGAAAGAGGACATGAGCAGCACCATAGGGATCCCATCTCCAAAGCAGAAAATATGGAAGCAACATCGACTTTCAACAAATCTCTAAGATTTTATTAATCATCTGTAAGGAGGAATTGCAAGGTTCAACACAGCCATACTGAAAAAAGTTTTAGAAGGAAAGTACTAAACCATCCAAAATAAATGTTCTAATGTAGAAACTATAATGTACCATTATCTTGTTAATGTTGCTTACAACACAACTTCCAACACTTGACCTTTTATATTGTAATGACAGAATGCAAATTAATCTATACTGAACATTTCCAGTATAGTATCAAGAAAGAAACCATGGATTTAGACTCCATAAAAGAGAATAAGCAAGGGTTTTGAAAAGTGGAATGTAATCAAGGAGAGGCAAGGGTTAAAAACGTATTATTTTGGATTAGATGAGATTAGATTCATTTTTGCAGACATTTAGAAGGTTGTATGGAACATTTTAGTAATCTGAGCATGCAAGATGTTTATTGACATTGCCAACTAGTAAGGTTTTTACCTAGAATGCTGTTGCCTTCAGTCGGCGACGTCTGGAAGTCCAGAGCTGGTCGCGAAGATAGGTCACTGCTGACTGGACCGTCACTTCCAAGTTCCATGGTTTCGCCGTTGACGCTCAAGTCAGGACATAGGACGATGCCATGTTTCTAGACCGTGTGTAAACAAAGTCTGCTGTTAAGCTCTGAAGTGAAGAAATCAATGATTATATAAATAATATGTGCATTTCAGTTTCCTGTGGAGCTTGCGGCTGAATGCAAACCTCACAGAAAACTTTTCGTAAGCTACTCTACATCGCCTGTACCTTCAAAATATCTTTTAGTTGGACCACCTCATCTCTGAGCTCATCTCGCTCAGAACGGATGGCTTCTGAATACTCTTTCTGTCGCTCTAAGGCCTGAGCGAGCCCCAAAGTTGGTTGAGAGAGAAAAAGCAAAGAGTGAAGAAGGAAGCAATTGAAAGAGAAGTTAACGATAGAGATGTTGAGAGGGTGCTCATTTCAGTAAATGAATCGGAAGTACTATTTGCTCACATTAATATAAATAATTGTCATGTACTCATGTTGACTTATTCACTTAACAAATTTAATCATCTACTGTATGTCTAGTTGATTAAAGACAGGATTAACTAGAAATTAACCTAGAAAATTTATTAACAGGTCAAGTTATAATAGCATACCGCAATTTTTTTATCTTTCCACTCCACTGTTTCCTGTAGGTCAGAAACTTCCCTAACAAAGCCCTCCTGCTTTAAACGCAGTTGACGAATCTCCTGGGTAGCAGGAACAAAGGTGACAGTGGAAAAGATGAAAGAGTGAGAAGCACATTTGAAAGAGAAGTGAAAGACCAGCATGTGCGAATGTAGATGTCTGTTTGATTTTAGCAAAGACACCCACCGGGTTTTGTATTACTTACTGTTAACAGCTCTTCGCTTTGTTTTATGGTCTCCTTTAGCTCATTGAACTGGAACTGCAAGACACTGTGGTTATGCTTCTCTCGTTCATATTCCTAAGAGAGACAACAGATTGTGATCTGTAGGTTTCAGACTCAAGTCAGCTTTTAGTAAATATCTCTGCCCAATAGTTTTTAACTCTAAAAAGAATGTGCTTCCCAAAGAAGAAGCATGGTGGGAGATTATTGGAGCAAAGACAGAGGCCACATAAGCGAAACAAACTACATGTTGTAAATGCCAGTCTAAATTTCCCTCCTTCTCTACTATTCCCCACTCAACCCACCATTTGATAAGACCGTGTACCTTGGTTTTCTCTTCATAATCCCGGCGTGACTCAGAGAGCAGCTCCTCTAGCTCCATGAGCGAGTCCTTGAGCGTGTCAACGTAGTACATCAAGTTGTTCTTCTCGTTATCTAGCTGGGCGTTGGAAACCATGGCCTTGCGGTATTTCTCCTCCACCACCACCATAGCATCCTGTGGTGCAACAAATAGCATCAAAACAGAATGTAAGCCAGAGAATCACAGGTAATTTAAGGAAATAATATAAGGGGTCGTTTTATTATGATGCAAAGCTAACAATAGAAAGATTGTGTCTGAGTGCAAGGCATGACATGTAAGCCATCATCTGTCCACTGGGCCACTAGAGGCAGATTACTTTCTGTAAATAACTAACATAGATTCACTAATTTAGTCACACAAGTTAATAGCCAGAGTCCTGAAATACACTATGGACTCCTGCCCGCTAACCATATCTAGAGCGGATGTGTGCAGAGCCTTCAAAAGGACCAACCCACACAAGGCACCTGGCCCTGATGGCATTCCAGGCCGGGTCCTTAAGGCATGTGCAGCCCAACTGGCGGATGTCTTCACAGACATTTTTAACCAGTCGCTGCTCCAATCCGTAGTCCCCCTGTGCATTAAGAGGTCCACAATTGTTTCTGTTCCCAAAAAATCCAAAGCCCTCTGCCTCAACGACTACCGCCCAGGAGCACTCACCTCCACCATCATGAAGTGCTTTGAGCGGTTAGTCAAAACCTTTATCACCTCCGCCCTCCCTGAAACACTGGACCCCCTGCAATTTGCAACAAACAAACAAACACATACACACACAAAGACACAAACAGACACACACAGACACAAACATACACTTAATAACATACTGACACACACAGAGACACACATTGAGAGCCCCAAACACACACATAGACACACACAGACACACAAAGACACACAATAACACACACAGACACACATATACACAAACTGAGACACACAAAGACACACAAGTACACACAATGAGAGCCCCACACACACAAACAGAACCACAGAGACACAAAAAGACACAAATATACACACATAGACACACACAGAGAGAGAGGGACACACAGAGACACACGGATACACACACTGTGACACAAAGACACACAAAGACACAGAAAGACACACAAAGACACACAAAGACACACAAAACACAAACATACACACAAACAGACACATGAAATCACACACAGACACACACAAAAACACAAACACAATAACACACACAGACACAAAAGTACACACAATAACACACAGAAACAAATACACACACTGAGACACACAGACGAACATATACACACAATAACACACAAAGACACACAAAGACACACGTATACATATAGACACACAAACAAGTACACACACATACACACATACAGACACAGACACACAAAGGCACACACACACACAAACAAAAAGACACACACAGACACACATAGACACACACACACACAATAACACACACAGAAACACACACATACACACACACTGAGACACACACAGACACACAAAGACACACAGAGACACAAATATACACACATACACATACACAGACACACACTGAGACAAACACACAAAGACACAAAAAGACACAAAAAGACACACATATACACAAAAACACACACACACACACACACAAACATACAGACAGACAAAGACAAACACATACACACACAGACACACAAAGACACACACTCACATTCAGACACACACAGACAAACACAGATAAACAAAGACACAAAAACATACGCAGACAAAAATATACACAAAATAACACAAGCAGACACAAATACACATATTGAGACACACAGAAGAACAAATACACACAATAACACACAAAGACACAAAAAGATACACATATACACACAGGCACACAAACACATACGCACACACACACATATATACAGACACACACAGACATACAAAGACACACACACACACACACACACACAAAGACACATAAAGACACACACAGACACACACATACACAATAACACACACAGAAACACACATACACACACTGAGACACATACAGACACACAAAGACACACAGAGACACAAATATACAGACATAAACACACATATACACAGCAACATGTACAGACACACACTGACCCACACATACACACAATAACACACAAAAACGCACATATACAAACACTGAGACACACAAAGACACACAAAGACACAAAAAAACACACAGACATGAAGAGACACACAATAACACACACAGACACACAAACACACACTGAGACACACACAGACACACACACACGTACACACACTGAGAATCCCCCACACACACACAGACACCAGCATACAAACAAAGACACACAAACACACACAGACACACATATACACACACAGACACACACATACACAAAATAACACAATGAGAGACACACATATACACAAACAGACACACACTGAGTGCACCACTCACACACACAGATACACAAAGACACATAATGACACACACAGACACACATATGGACAGACTGAAACACAAACAGACACACAAATTCACTCACTTAGAGCCCCGAACACACACACAGACACACACAGACAGACAAAGACACAAATATACACACACATAGACACATATACACACACACTGACACACAAAGACAAACTCATACACACAGAGACACAAATAGACACACACATACACACAATGAGACACAGAAAGACACAAAAAGACACACAAATGCACAAAAAGACACACAAATAAACACAAACACACACACACAAACAAACAAAGACAAACACATACACACACAGACACAAAAAGACACAAACTCACAGACAGACACACACAGACACTCAAAGATACACAAAGACACAAACACACACAAAAACAGACACATGAATACACACAGACACACACACACACACACACACACACACACAATAACACGCATAGTCACAAAAATACACACAGTATCACACAGAGACACAAAAACACACTCTGAGACACACAGACGCACACATACACACAATAACACTCAAAGACACACATATACACACAGACAAACAAACACATACGCACACACACACACACAGAAACACAGAGACACACACAGACAAACAAAGACACACACACACAGAGAGAGCCTCCCAACCTGTCCAGGGGTCCCGTGCGTAGTGGCCTCTGGGCTGTCCGTCCCCCTGCAGCAGCAGGCTGGCGCTGAG
>JAVQJS010155816.1:0-11239 GCA_036024795.1 Galaxias rostratus
TTGTGTTGCAGTTTTACTCCGACCAGTGATGTTCTTAATAAAGTTAAGCAACAACTATTTATGCCTCATCATTGGGAAGAGTTACCTATCTGTCTAGCGACGAGAGCGAGGGCAGAACAATTAATGTTAATATTATAGTGATTTTAGTGCCACCTCAAAATTATCACTGGTCCCATCCTGGCCACCCCATCATTATGTAGAAAGATGGTTTTAGTGTAGGTATGGAAGCTCATTAGGGGCTCATTAGGGCCTATTTTTTTAATTAAAATGTAAACTTGAAAATGCAAACGCAATTGCACAATAGCATTATCACTTTCCACATGTATATGTGTTATTTGAGACAACAGGTAAATTAAAATCCAGTCACTCCAAAGGGCAGGTTCTATGTCAATATTCAAATTAACATGCAAAAGCTCTTTGACAAAATGTTCATAGTCCTAGCCCGCCATTCTGCTGACCATATTCAAAGATTAAGTTAAACGTACAATTTAAATGCAATATTAAAATTGTATTCCCAATTTTCATTTGATCATTATTTATGTCACAAATTAAAATTTAATACAATTGTCAAAAATAAGAAAATGAACATTCAAATGCAATCTGTCATTTGTAAGCTGTAGCTAGGGGTGCTGTGCGTCAGCAGAAAACAACCTTTGCTATTTGACAGCAACATAATTGTGCCATAGAGGGAGATATCAGACGACAAAAAAATGTTATGTCAAAATGGACGATGGTAGTATTTGAAGGTATATATCGTAAGTTTGGCAGTTACAACATACTCCTTTACTGAAACGTGACTTGCAATATTTAGCAAAAAAAAAATCACAATATTGATAGAGCTTTAAGAAGTGTTTATTTAAAATCTGTTGTCCCGTACTGCAAAAATAACAATCACACTCGAACTACAACTAAATCACACAATATTGCAGTATTAACGGTCTCCTATGAGAAACGTTTTTAGTTTTTTTGATTGTAAACTGTTACAATCAAAGTGAAAACAGAACAAAATTACCCAAAACCAGTAATACTAATTTGTGAACCAATTAAATCATCTCGGTTTTCTTCGTGAAAACTGAACAAAAGACAAGACACGACAGGAAACAGAAATGTGGAGTTCACCCCTTGAATGCGTCTTCGGGTCTGTTTAAGTAATATGTTTCAAAGTTAACAACTCTAATGGATCTTCTGAGCTGTCAGAGTGATCCGTCCAAAAGACTAGTTCACCCCTCTAACTGTTCTTTGGATCTGTTGGAATAATTCGTTCAAAAGATTAGCTAAACCCTCAAATGGATCTTTGGGTCGAATGTGGCGTTTCCATTGTCGTCCAACCTGCCCTCATTGACTGTCCCAGGCAGTCCCCCTTCGGAGAATCCCCGCCGCCATGTTGATTGTCTTTCCATCAGTCAGAAAATAAGAAGTGAACGTGGTGAGATCGACCCTCAGAAGGCTGAGGAAGCGAGTGAACGACGGTCACTCCAAAGGCGTATATCACCCACAAATGCATTGTCGGTGTGCGTTTGGTGCAAGAGAATACATCAATGGTTATGTGGCAGCAATGCACATAGAACTCCAGTTGCTCACCACCGAAGGACAATGTTAATAAATAGAGGACAACATCATAAACCTTGTAATAAAAGATAATCATGATACATGTTGCAAAAAGAAGAAAAGTTTCATTCAAATGTATTGGAAACTGATACAGCTGATTGAACAAGCCTAATTTAAACAAGTATGCAAGTATTTCCAATGATTTGTAAACAGCACTATTGTACCAGGCCTACAACTGGCGGTTGATTAATGACAGTTTACACTTAAAGAGTACAAGGGCAGATTTGTCCCATTTAAATCCCCAGACCACTTTGTCTCGGTTCTCTAAATTACCTTGACGCAACGTTTGCTGTTACGTCATGCTGAGGGCTGAGGGTTAGTGAATGAGGCGACGTGGAACCATAATTGAAACGCAGCTCAAGTCTTTCGTTCACTGGTCACGTGACAGCTGCAAGTCACAAGAAATCAGGAAATAGAAATGAGCAGTTCACCCTTAGGTACTGAATCTTTTGTCCACTTGTAACGTGATTGCTTAATTTTCATGTAAATTATGACAACTTTAACAACCATTACTGATTTTTGGATTATTACACGTCAGATCACATCCCCCGTAGTACCAGATATATTGATCAGGCTTAATATAGCTTATTCTCAGGTGGCCCTTAGAGGCCAACATACTGCAACTTAAAATGAACACATTACAAATTGACAAACAGAAGAAAAAGAAGAAAACCTCGATCAATTTGACATAACATAAAGAAAGCGTCCTGCAAATTCAACCAACACATTACAGAGACACACTGCAAATACAGTTTACACAACACATTATCGAACGTTGCAAATACAAAGAAAAATAAACATTACAGGAACACGCTGCAAACATTCACAACACCATGGAAGTCCTTAGTTCTTGTTTTAACCATTCATCTTAACCACTTGGTATTTATTTTTGGCCTTGAATGATACTTTGTGACAGTTTGGAAAGTAACATTAACCACAGTCAACCAACATGGTGGGTTTCACAATTTGTTATTTTAATTGGCAGGCTAATAGTAAGCAAAAGGGCAATGCTAGGTTAAAATCTGATATTTGCACTAATAATTATCAAATGCGATCAAAATGATAAAATAAACCAAAACCACTTTCATTTTCAACACCACGGTTTGACAGATGGCCGACTTTATAAAACATGTCAGGACGTGTGTAATCTCTTTTATGTGTTCTCTGGAAACGCTAATGTGCTTTCTGCTTTCTAGTTTCTGTACTGTTTTCTGGCATATTGCAGCATTATTCTGCTGTTGTGTTTTCTGTATTTGCAGCGCGTTTCTGTAATGTGTTATGTTCTCTGAACTCAAACGCATTTTCAAAATGCGGTGCGTGTGTCGAGAAATTGAAGTAGATTTTTCTTAATTTCCTGCGTATTTGCATGTGTTTTCTTAAGATGCAGTTTGTTGGCCTCTCATGGTCTATGGTGCGGTTCTAATGAAATATACCTGTATTAAGTCCAATCCAATTCTTCTAGATTCAATCAAAGGATTTACATTTTCTTCTTTGATATAATAGTGCTTTTGTCGTAATGTGAAAATAGTAGCAAAACCAGTGTTTTAAATATTAAAATTTAAAAATGTTTTGCACTATTGCCAGTAAAATACTTTGCCCCTCTGACTGTGTGTCATCGGACTGACGTGATAAATGAGGTTATCTCCACAGTTGAGGGTTGGGTTTGGATAAGGATTGTCTCTTCACAGTAAAGAACAGGATGAGCTGTGTAAGGGCAGGCTGGTGGGTAGCTTGGCGTTTTGCTGCCTGAAGCTGTTTTTCTTGTTGTTTAGTACGGGTCTTGCATTCTCCATCTCATCAATAGGCAGTGCTGCACTCTCCTGTACCACCACCGTAATGTTGCCTTGGGGAATCACCGGCTTGGCCCGTTTGTTACTCTTAGTTTTTTTGCTCTTCTCCTTCTCCTGAGGCTCAGTGGAGACGGAGGGGGTTTCAGTGGCACCCTCTACAGGCGGCATTGTATCTGGGAGCAGGTCTGTTGGAGTGGGCTTCCCCTCGGCTTGCTCTTCATTGGGGATGTTGAGGTTGGAGGTAGAGCGCTTGGTGTTGGTGCATGTGGAGCTGAAGGTACAGGAAAACCAAGTGACAACAGCGTCATTAACACTACGTTTTCACCAACAAAATCACTGTAATATTTACCAATAATTGAATTAATACACAGAAGTGTTTCTTAAAGATAAACCACTGTCTACACTATAAAAGTGGCATGTTATGCCCAAAAATACACCAGAAATGCTGATTAAAGAGTCTAAACATGTACTACATTGTCAGATGTCACTTCTGTGTAGTCCAACCACCCATTATACCGTCTGTTCACTACTGATGTACAGGATATATGTAGCAATCCAGAGGTTAGTGTAATACTTTTTGAAACCTTTTTTAAGACACTTTCAAAATATTTTAAGCTTTTTACTTTAATATTTTCACTGAACTGCACACAGTTACACCAGTGACACCTTTGCCTTCAATTAATGTACACTGATTGAAACTGCAAATCTAACAATTACTTGTTTGGGATGACGTCAATAGATTATAAAATAATAATTACTTTTGTTTAGTCACTGTGCCTTGACTAGAGTAGAGATTTAGTTCCCTTTCTCTCACTATCTTCACTAGTCTCTCCCCTTGGAAGCTCTCTCGCTTTCCTCTTCTCTCACACGGTTCTCTGCCTGTCATTCTCTCCATATCCCCATTTCTCATTTCATTCAATTAAATATCTTTGAAGATTGTAAAATTTGGATTATAATACTTTGCCAACAATTAATCTTTATGTATATTTCAATTTACATGCATTTGAATGCATTATTTTATCATATTTCAGCAAGATTTCATATATTATAAACAGACACGGCCGGGTTGGAAACCCTGCTATTAACACCAGTTTTTAAATTATTCATCCATCATCTCCTTCTCTTTTTCACTGTCTCCTCTACATCCCAGTGAAGAAAGTGAACACTGTTGGCTAACTTGCAGAGTTAGCCTGCTGACTTCTTCTCTTAAGTCTGTTCAAAAGGCATTCTAACTTCAGGGCATTATTTAGCCCTGTTCCTGACAAGATAGTATAACAAGCCTGTTCATGATACCAATAGATTCAGTGTAATTTCATATAGTGCCAATACTTTTTCTTGAATGAGCATGCAACGCAATGGCGCAAATTGTTGACTAATCAATTGACCGCTCTGTCTTTGTAAAAACCAATAGAAAAACACATAGTAGGTTGTCTGTAAATCTGACAAGGAAAGCCGTCAGTGGGTAAGTGCGCGCGAGAAATGTTAGACCAAGGATTGCCAAATTTGGTGCTGGTTGAGGACAGATTATTTTTCCTGCACTATAATAGGGCCAAAATATTTGGTTCCTACACAAAGTAGCCATATAATGAATTTTTATTTTGAAAAATTTCTTTATTTAAACAGTATAGAAAACCTGACTGCATTAGCTACTGTCGGGTGAACAATTTAATTATGTTATTTAAAAGTCAGTTCAAGCTTTAGTGCAAATTCAGGGAAACATCCATTGGCCTGTTCAAGTGTACATTCCTCACATTCAAGTAAAAGGCATATTTGAACGCAAGGTAGAGGCATTTCCTCTTCAGACTACTATAAATTCAAATTAAACAAAATTTGCATTTAAAAATATTAGTTAAAAAGTTTAAGTGATGAGTAGGGTGTGTGCTGTTTTTCTTTTATTTTGAATGAACGTCCAAATGACTGTGTCCAAATGAGGCTTTACATTTAAAAAAAAAATACTAAATAAAACACTGTCATGAGATGGGATATTTGTGGCCTAGTCTGCTGATGCACAATGGAAGGCACATCAATGGTAATGCTGGTACAAACAATTTGCATCAGGTGGAACCGTGTTTTGTCTGTTAATCTGTGTTTTTCTTTTAAATGTAAGTGTTTCATTGTTGAGAAATTGCTTTCGCATATATAAGTACTTCCAAACATACTAGCACGAGAAAGCAAATTTCTGGGGTTTGGGAAATGGGAATCCGAAAGAGGTTTTCCAAATTGAATTGGCCGCTCACTCCTCGTGGCCTAAAAAAAAGTGATCATCTTTGAACTCATATAGCTCTATTTGTAATTTAGCGGGCTGTTTCTTCACAACAGCAGAGACGGGTCAACAAAACGTTGAATGGGAGACTACATATTTAGAAAATCATTAAATCGAGTGCTGAATTGAGCATGCAATGTTTCTATGTTGGTAGCTGTGTGTTTCCTCCTCGTATGGGCACTTACGTGTGCGGATCTACACAGGTAAGAAAGTGAGTTAACTCTTAGGGATCAGTTAACATCACCATAAAGATCTGAAACTGTGTAATTGCAAATTCAACAGATTGAGGTGTTGTGTGATATCCTTGAAAAAAGCCATGTCAGACAAAAACAAAAAGTCACGTAATTTCTCGCAATAGTGACTTGTGTCCTCACTAATACTTCCCTCCTAAAAAAGGGGTATTTACAAACATAATGCGAAAAAACACTTTCCCCGACTCATCCACCTGATCTCCGTGTGCAACTGCAAATCACAAGCGCACCTCTTCCAGTAAACGGGCCACAAACGTTCTGTTGTTTAGCTTTGTGTTTCCTCCTCATATTAAATTACTACGCTTTGTTACAATGTCCATTAAGTGACTAAATTGCTACTACTTTCCACAGAGGGCCTCCTAAGATAAATAAAAATAATAATACATACAAATCAAACCAGATAAATAAGATGATTTCACTTGCTAACGACTTGGACAGAAAAATTATTTACTACACTAATTGAAATTATGCATACATATTGATAATGAAACTGTTTGATACTGTGCAGTGTGGGACCGATCACGCCACTCTGATGTAGCTATCCCGCAAATGCAGTCAGTAACAACCGCTGAAAGTTTATCAAAGCCACCGGAATTCGTGACAACATCCTTGAATGCAGCAAAAATGTCAGATCCTTTCGTTGTGCCATGTTAACCTACACATTTTAATAGTTCCTCGTGCTCATGGAAGGTGGAGTCAATGGCTCTTGTGAATATGAGTAACTGACTAACGTCGGTCACATCTGTGCTCTTATCTAATGTTATGGAAAAGTATGAGCAGTCTTTCATAACTTGTTTGAGTTTCCCCTCAACAGGTCTCTGAATATCTGAAAAATTCTCCTGGTCACTGCGACGTTAAAGAGAAACGGCTTAAAAATTTGTGGCAATGTTTTCGTCACTGAACGATTTAGCCAACTGAACCGCACATCGTTCTAGCATCTCTCCATACATACAAGAGTGGTTTCTAATCTTTTGCAAATTTGAGTAATACAAAATAGGATGTCTTTAAACCGGATTCTTGTCCTGTAGAGGCTCTTGTGAAAAAGCTTTATTGAGCTTGGTTTTTAAGTTTGAAATGAAAGCAGCTCTAGCCTCACCAGTGTACTTTATACTGATATTTTTCTTTGTTGGATGTAGTGCCGATTCAAGTTGAATTCTTTCATTACAGATAGTACAAACATACCAGACATTTCGGTATTTCTCTGTATTACGTAAAAAGGTAATTGCTTTCCCATTTTGCTTGGAAAACACGATTTCGTCATCAACATTTCTTTTGCTAATTTTTGAGAAGGCCAGACTGCGTTGTGAGTAATACTATTCTATAATTATAGCACTTTCCCCATTGAACAAAGTTAGTGTCATTTAACATTTAGAGTAATAATTGTTAATAATTTTGAAATTGCTTAGCAGGCCGGATAGAGGGCTGGTCCGGGCCGGACGTGGCCCTCAGGCCGCCAGTTGGCCATCCTGATGTTGGACCATTTCATATGACGTTACATTTTGCTGGATCTGTAACCTAACTAGCCCACACAGAAGAATCCCATAAGCGCCACGTAACATTAATATATATGTATATACGTCAACTTTTAGCATTCAAATTATTTTCACAAATAGTCTAGGTTCACTTTGACATGTTGCACAGAAAATAAATGCTTTGAAAAATGTCAGTTAAGAAGTTTAATTCTTTTTAAGGGTCTTCATTTTCACTAAATGCATTTATTACCTTTTAATACTTTTTAAGATCCTGCAGACACAGTGATGTGTCTACTGTCTCCTTTACTTGTGTGTGCTCTGACTCACCCATTAGAGCTCCTCTCCTCGGAATCTCTTTGCTCACTACTGTATCGTAGCTCAGCTGGAGTCTTGAATGACAGGTCTTTCTTCCCCTTTAACCAGTAAGTCTTCATGTAGCCTTTGCCCTATTATTTATATTGGAAGGAGCCTTTGTTAGGTGAATCATATCATAAATACCTAATTATAATTTAGGATGAAATATATTAATTCAAAGGCTTTCTTTGACCAAAACATTACAAGCATATTTTTATTGTGTGGCAGATTTAAAATGTGATATTTCTATGTTTTTAGAAGAGCTACTTTTACCACATGTGACATCTACCTTGACAAAAATTTTGCCCCTCTCCTCAATGATGTAGGGCTCATGTTCCAAGTGGTCCTTAGTGGTCTGGCTAATGTGGATCTGCATGCCCTGTACACACAGACAGTCCTAAGATGAGTGATCATAACATTTACCAAGTAACTTATTATCATAATGCTCGTATGTTTGCATAGCACATTTCATACAATAAGTGCAGCTCAATTTGCTTCACATGACAGAAGAAAACAGAAATAATCATGATTAAAACGAAAAAAATAGCAAGATCAGGACCTTTCTAGACTTCTCCCCAATAAGCAGAGCATTTTGGTTACGCAAGTTTGTGTCTTTTTCAAGTCATTACTGACCTGAAAACCTGCCTACATTAAAAGAGGAGAACTTGGATACATGCCTCAGAAATGCAATAAATGAACCTGTCCCAGAGTCCTACCCATACAGGAGGGTGATGTTCATGGTTTTGTCTATAGCCAAACAGGGTATCCAAACAAGGAATGGTAACCAAGTTAATAATGCAATACAATGGTAAAAATCATTCAATAATCATTCTATAAGCAAATTTGGTCACCGGTCGATGGGTAAAAATTGGCCGATGATTACGCTGATAGTATAGCCATTTTGTTTCCCCAGGACAAAAAAATACTTTGCTTGGCTTTGGTGTGATTTTGTGAAAGCCATGCAGATTGCAGTGCGTAGAAACTATGCATCACACTCAGGGCTCTAGACTGACCAAAATGGTACTTTTTGAGACTGTGCGAATTAATAAATTTTAACTTGATCATATTTGTGCGAGTGCATGATTCTCGTTAGGCTGTTTCAGTGCCCACCTGGCATGGGTGTACTGTGTTAGTGCCATCTCTTCTTCAGCAGCTCAGTCGGTCTCTACCTAACCGCACTCTAAAAACTATTTAACTTCATTGGTCTAACATATCACCTTGTGTTCAGATCATACACAAGTTTTTTCAAAAGAAATCTGCCTATCCATCATAATATTGAGTGAAGAGTAGCCCATCTCATTACACAGATTTTGGGTGGGGGGTGGGGGGGATTAAACCAAAGTTGAATAACAATGGCTAGTTGTTATTACCAATCTTGGTACAATCTAGCTAGTTGAAAAATAAAAAACACGCCAACTAAATGGACAATAATTTTTGAGATAGGCCTGGTTTTAAAGCTAAGATATTACTGATTGCAAGGGTATCAAACACTCCCGTGAAAAAAGTGACTCAAGCTGCTTAGTTTTGTTTGTTTCAACTTTAAACTCAGTTTATAATCTTCACATGACCATTCATCATTATGTTGTGCATCAGTGATTATGCTCACATCTTGTTAATGCAGTCATTCTTTTCTTTTTCTTCTTCTTCTTCTTTTTTGGCACCTTAACTATGCTTGCCAGTCTGAAATCTTTCTTTTTAGTTGACGAGGGTTGCTAACGTCCTCCACTGTCTCGTATAGTAACAGAGTTTGGACAACACGGTGGCTCAGTGGTAAGCACTACTGCCTCACAGCAGGAGCGTCCTGGATTCAAACCCCATCTCAGCCAAGGGCCTTTTTGCTTGGAGTTAGCATGTTCTCCCCGTGTTTTTGTGGGTTTCCTCCGGGTACTACGGTTTTCTCCAATCCTTACAAAACATGCTCCAGTCTCCAACCAGTCCACTGACCAGTCATTAGCCATTCACTTGGAGTCAGTCCAAGCGTTTTGTTTGATAGTTGTCGATCCATTTGTTCGTTCTTTCGTTCTGTTTAAGTATTTGGTAATCAATTTGTGAAAATTTAGCGCTTTGAGTCTTGAGAAAAGAGCTATAACAAAATGAGATAATTATAATTATTATTAAAACACTGTCATTGAGGACACATCAAATTATCATGGACAGAAAGTTGAACGTGTCCAAATGAACGTGTCGAGAGAGGCACTCTAGATTCTTTAAGATTTTACCATAATTCATCCCAGCTGATGTTTGCGCTTGATTTCACTGCCAAAGATGCACCCATGTGTTTTTGAGTGGGGTCATTCTGTGCTACTCTCTGGTATCCCACACACATATGCACATGGACAGGGACCTTTTGCAGATGAAAATTGTGGCCCTCTGTGGATAAGAATGTAGTTTAGTTTTCAACTTTGTGCAGTACTTCTTTCAAAATAAGTTGTCACAGAGACTTATGGATGGTCTTCCTGACACCCTGCTGGTGCCTCTCGTCTAATGGTCTCAGGTCTTATAAGTGTAAACGGTCTTTCGGAGTCCAAAAGGGTACATGGTCATTCTGGTTATGACTGACGGGTTTTCAGATTGGTTAATCGTTGCTCACAACGCAGACCTAACTAGGTTACTTTCCCATCAGGAAAAGGCAGAGCTAGGTCTACCACGTGTCTTCAAAATGTCATCGGTCATGGATGTTCTTCCTCCATAAATTGACAACTACAGAGCAGAGGGTACAGCAACCAACTATATTATAAGGGGAAGCGTTGCAAAGGTAGATAAATAAAAACATTGCTCCCCCAGTGTTGTAAACAAGGTAGTCTAATAAAATCCTCAGTTTCAGATGAAGACATACAATCTCTATTGGTTTTTATCTGCACCTTAGGATTCCCTGAGCACACAAAAAAAGAATGGGTCAGCCTCCTATAAGCTGTTTTTGTTCAAAGGTCCCCCAAATCTACAATTTTATTATCAAGTGATAAGGTTTATTTAGTCTTGTGTGTTGTTTCATAAAATATTTTCAATATCGGCAATTATTACAAACAATATGTGTTTAATTTAGCAGTTTTCTAAAGCATGCATCATGTACAAGCTTTATTAATAGTTATTTTGGATTGACTGAGCTTTTTTGTACCATTTTAGAATAGTGCAATATGAATGAAGGTTTTCGGTTATGTTTGCAGTTTAAATAGATAACAACATAATTTGAGAACCACATTGAAAGTTTACCTGGAAACTTCCCTGAACACTGTATAGACTATTTTTGTGTGCACTGCATTGTTAGGTGTTTTCAAAACATGAAATATGGCGTTGTAATACTATATATTTACAGTGTAATATTTATTCTAGTAATTGTATGTAATTGTATTTAGAAATTAAAATCTGAAAGGAGCTTGCAACCAGGGGCGGCACGGTGGCGCAGTGGTTAGCACTGTTGCCTCACAGTAAGAAGGTCCTGAGTTCGAATCCCACCTGAGGGCCTTTCTGTGTGGAGTTTGCATGTTCTCCCCGTGTCAGCGT
>JAVQJS010155837.1:0-15975 GCA_036024795.1 Galaxias rostratus
AGAGAGAGAGAGAGAGAGAGAGAGAGAGAGAGAGAATGAGAAAGAGAATGAGGGATAGCGGGAAGAAGGAAGAGCAGGGTGCAGGGGATTGGACCCGGTCCCTGCACACCCAATTAAAGGAATCTTTTGCTCAAAGACACAGTCTGGCAACATGTGTTCTGACATTTGTCTTCCTGAGTGTTGTGATTTACGGTACCATGGAGCTAAAGGCTAAATTAGCAACCCCCCTCCCCCTCACTGACATCAGAGATGGCACTGTAACGTCTGATACACTGGATTTGTCAGGCGGTATCGGGCCAGGCAATGTGCTGCTGTCTTGCTTCTTCGTCACATGCAGCCTGACTTGTATAGTCAGCCCAAGCTCTGTGCTTTTGTGTAATACCGCAGGGTGAGTCACAATAATATGTCAGGATGGCTCTCAGCAACTTGACTCGAAATCAAACACGTATCGTAGGTACCCATGTTGCAAAGCAATGGGAAAACAGTATGTTTCTTTGCAAAATATGCAGACGGTTTGATACTTAGCAAAGATACCTGTTGTGAGATGTTTTCACACCAACATTATTCACTGTGTGTTTGCCATGCTTATGACCTCTGCATATCGCAAATGCAATGAGAAAGCAAGGTACATTACCACATGAATATGGTCTTTGTCTTCACAAAGAATATTTTATTATTGCATTCTATAAGATAGTTGCACCTCTGAATGCAACCACCTCCATGGTTGCCTTTATTACTTATTAATTAATCAACCATATGCAGGGATTTTGACAATTGTATCGTGGTGTGCCAGGATCAAACCGGACGTCAACACTGAGGAAATGATGAAGAATGCTTCATGAAACTCAACATTTGCCCTACACACACCCATCCACAGAACATTAAAAACCTACACTGGACCCAGGCAACATCCTTAGTGAGCATGGTAAGCTCTCCCGCCCTCCATACAGACACACAGGAAAGTGTGTTCATCTCTGTCTCCTCTCCTGTTTGTGTGAAACAAACCATATAGTTGGTGCTTAAGAACAAAGTCATCGCTCCCGGAAGCCGCTCCTTCTTGCAGCTACACAGAATGAGTTTGCCTCAACACTCTCTCTGCTCTCTCGACCCCCTCAAAGCACCCCACTGACATGACACCTAACTCTATTTTCAAACTGGGACCAACAGCCAAGCAGATGGGGAAAATCCACGAAACCAGCTACAAGTGTCCCTTTTATACTGTGGTCCACACTTTTCTGCACTTTTTTCAAGAGGACACTGTGGGACGACAGTTCCACTGCAGAACCCCACCATGTGAGCGGACCTTTCAGTTAGAAGGGTGTGCTGCAGAGAGCTCTGCTAGAGTAGGCCATCCCATCTGCCAGTGGGGGGGAGTGATCTCACAAGGTGAATGGGAGCTGGAGGAGAAGGCAGCCTTGCGGTCAGCAGGGAGCGACAGGGCCTGGGGGACACGCTCTTAACTTCTGTCAGGCACAAATAACCACACAATTTTTCAACCCCTGATTTTGAACTGCGGAAATCACTTCGGTCCCTAGTCATATGAACTCTACACACATACCATGACTCAATTCTGGCTCTGACAGGAACAGAGTTGGCTGGGAGCTGTCATCTGATTTTCTCACCAACTCTGAGGAATTTATTGCACCCTTGCATATTGCATGGTAAATTTAGCGTTGATTTTAAAATAAACTTCACTTGTCTTGTTTTTATTGGCAGGTCCTTCAAACACTTTTTTATTCATATGTTTGGATAAACCATTTATTTTTCTTTACTGCAGGCACGCAGGCCCGTTTTTGTTGTATGCTATTCTTTAGATCCCTTACACTTGTGCAATAAAATAAGTAATTTGTTCATATTTAATTGTAAAAGAAATTTCACTGTATTGACTCCACCTATAGGAAAGGAATTACACATCAGGTCATATCATGAGACAACGAATCTAAACTTTCTTCAGCCTGATTCAGTTGTTTGCTGTGGTCAAGATGCTGCTAGATGGTGCTATTGGTAGCAAAGTCTCTGTGGAAATCGCGGTTGGTTTTAGCACATCTGAGAACCATATTCATCAAGATTATCCCCAGCGCCACGTCTTTACGCATATTTTGACACATTCCTTTCAGTCTTGTGTTACCATCTGGTGCTGAAATGTACAGTGGCAATGGCTTCCCATACAGCATGAGGTCTGCACCTCTATGAGGCTCACGCTCAGTCTGCGGAGCGCGTCCTAGAGCGTGCATGTGCCCCTGTTCCTGAAGACGTCGCCACATGACTTTATTGGGCACTTTGAACTGCCACAACCTTGTCACCATTGCTCTATCTTGATATCTTGGCCTGTCAGATTGACATCATGAATACAATCATTTTAAACCCATGCGGTGCCTATATTTCCTTCACATGAATAACTGAAAAGTCATGAATATGTCTCTGTTATTACTCTCTGGCTCACTACATTACCATGAGTAGAACATCTGCAGTGCATCTGTGTATGGTGGCCTTTAATGCTGATGTCCATAGCAACAGACATGGCAGGGTATTCATCCTGGACAAAAAACAGAATGTACATGGTTTAGATAATGACAACTTTATTCTTCATTTTATTGTTTATTGTTTCTGAATCCACATTTTGCTTTTCTCTTTTCTCTGTGTACTAGATTCCAGCATTATATTATGTGAGGGGGAAATTATACAATGTTTGGATGTCTTTAAACATCCACAATGTTGCTTCAGTCAAGATAATGGAAGATTACAGGGACAATCCATCAGTCCTTGGCTATTGTCTGATAAACTTTTTATCTGAAGGGTGTCCTGTCTGGTGTCTCCTGTGTCTTCCTCCACTGCTCTCCTGATTTGAAATATAGCCTTACATAATGAGGGAGAAAAATAGAGCGCTGTTGCACCCCTGAGCTGGTGTCAGCTTAATCAATCATTTTTAAACACGGGCAGGCATGTAGTCGAAGCTGCCCGCCTACCATCCACGCACATCCTTTCTCCTGCTCCCAACTGTGACAGTGGCTCATTAGAAGTCAGAAGATTCAACAAGAAGCATCAAAAACTTTGTCCTTGTACACTCTCCTATTGAACAAAGGCCAGAGCTTGTTTGTTGGTGTGAGTGTGCTTGTTTGTGTGTGCAATGCATGCATTAGTTTGTGTGTGTGTGCTGGGGAGCTAAGGGTCCTGCATGTGAGGGTTGAATTCAAGCATATGAATGCGTCTCTCAAGTTCAAGTATCCTAGTTTGGTAATTCAACATGAACCTGTCCTGGAATATAAATGCTAGGTTCAATAGGTAAAATAACAAATAACAGTGGCTCAGGAGGTCAGTGAGATCTGAAGTAGAAAAGACTGCTGGCCTCCTCTCGGGAGAGTGAGAGATTCTCTTTTGGTTTCCTCTAAGCGGTCTACTTTTTGCACTTGTGTTGCAACGATTACTTGTTTAATGTGCTGTATTGCGGCGACTTTGAGTGCCTTGAAAGGTGCCTTATAAATTGAATGTATTATTATTATTATTTATAGTGCTTGGTTAATTTATGTAATTATGTTAAAAATTATATTATATAATTATATTAACCATGTAAAACATTGGATGAAAAATGTAAAATTACAATGCAAATCACTATATTTACATTTCCCACAAAGCACTGCTGTTTTTACAAGAAAGTCTGTGCTACTTCAGGTTAGGTATTTATCATGGTCTAAACCAATGGAGTAGCCTACATAGGCTATAGAGTACAATGAATGCATGAACTCTATGTAGGTAATATTGTTTGAACGGTCACATATGGAGCAGTACACCTTGGACAGGTCGCCAGCCTATCACAGACAGACAACAACTCACATTCACACCTAGGGACAATTTAGTCGCCAAGTAACCTGTGTTTTTTGGACTGTGGGAGGAAAGCGGCGTACCCGTAGGAAGCCCACGCTAACATGCAAACTCCACACAGAAAAACCCTTGGGTCAGGTGGGGATTGAACCCAAGGCCTTCTCGCTATGAGGCGACAGTGCTGTACCCCACAACTAGTTGCGGCCGATATCAATTGATAATATACACATCGCAGCAATGTAATATACACTTATTAATCTAGGTCTATTAGTTATAGGCGTTGACCAATTTGTGTACTTTTGGGCGAAAATTCTAAGCTGTTCTTTCGTTCTCAAAATTTCAGGAGCAAGAAACATGTAAGTCAAAGTCCAGTAAAACGTGTTGAAGAGGCGGGGTTTGGATTCGACTTTAGGTCTGCACACTGCACATGCAGAACGCATGTCATTTGCGATTACAATGGCTTTATTGACAGCGATTAGAACACATGTGCAGGCGGTGTGAGCTCAATATAAACTACGTACACGTGTGCTCAGGTGTGGACTGGCAGCGGCTAATGTTCTTGGGAGGGATGCAAGACGCGAGGTCATCACCCATGAAAGACGAGCAACATGATATAATTTTAAACTTAAATTAATATGATCAATATCAACAGTAGATAAAAGCTGGCATATCTTATGCATACTTTAGGAGATAAAAAAACACTCCCTTATCTTTCATGTAATTTGCGCAAATAGTCACGTTTTAAAAAGTGTAAACGTGTTAGTGATGTAAACACGATACAATCATTGCCAGTGCATGAACACTTGTATAAGCCGAACCGTTCAAACAGTGTATTACAGTGATAATAACATTTATAGCATATAGGCATATAGTCCACTGCCATGCACTGACATTTTATGGATATGTTTGATCAGAAAGAAAATCCATTTTGTTTTCGGAATTGTGTGTCCTTGTCTTCTCAGAGTAGACTTACTAGTAGGCCAAACATCTTCAGACTGCATCTATTCTTCGGCTGTTGTAACCCTCTCCTTTTTCAGTTGCTTGTTCCAGCTCTCTATAGCGCTGCTAGTGGACAATCAAACCTACACACCCACCTCAAGACACACTCGCATGTCTCATTTCATAGTTCTACTCTAAAATAGATAGCAAGACGTAGTATCGGAGCTCACAAATCATAGCGAATCAGTTTATGTTCAAGCGATTTTTGAATACTAAAGCTGAAATTCAACATGGAGTCCCCTCCAGATCCATCAAGCGACCCGGGCAACAGCGCTTCGGAGCCGGCTACCCCGGTTAGGGAAACCCCGGTAAACCTGGAGACGCTCCGAAAAGCGGACCATCCCGCCTCTGTTCGAAGGCAAACCTGTTCAAGCACTAACAGAGGTAAGCATATCATATTTCTCAATGGATGAGAAATATTGATAGCCAATAGAATTGTAATTAAACTTCAAATGCACAAAATGCATAGCCAGGTTGTTTTGTGGATATATGTTTGAATTATATAAATAATCCGTATAATCATAGACAATATCTAACGTTTATTAGTCTTTTTTGTGATTTATTATGCTCATTCTATTTAAGTATTGATATTTATTGGTGTAGTGGTCTCAATGTTCAGCGCTAGATTGGCAGCTCCCATCATAGTAGAAATTATTTGTGATCATAACTTGTGTACAATTCACCACAAAAAATACTAAATGTATGGTTAAAGATGTCACAATTTATGAACATAACCTAGACCCAAACGAAAACCAGTCGAGCCCTTTGTTTGACCATTGCGTCAAGGTGTCAAAGTGAACTTTTGGAAACTGTAGCCTATCGATCACTACAGAGTCCATTGGCAGAAGCATGTCCATTCGTATTTCATCAGACTCGCCTATTCATACTGACCAATGCTTCTTACTGATGGTATATCTACCCTGTCAATTTGGTGTGCAAAAATATACATTATCGCCTGCATGAATTGGGTTCGACGTGTCAGCGTGCCAGCTGTGCAATATTGCTGCAAACGATAATGGTCTGACTGGTCGGTTGTATTACAGCCCAAGTTGTTGGACCTGAATAAACTGTAAGTAACTCGTTTATTTGAGGAGTCGCTCATTTTTGCAAGACATTTTACGTTACAGTCCATGTTTTACAGTACGGACAGTATTTAACCACTCCCCCTCCGCAGTAGTCTATTTCATTCAATCCAAGTTCAAGGAAATTATATTTTTGACAGATATTACAACATGTAAAAAATACTATAAGTCTATTTTACTACAACAATGGGGCGATTCATTCAATGCATGTTTTGTTGTCTGAACTGTCTTCCTGTGCGGAAGGGTATATTTAGAGTGTGAAATGGTGAATGTGGAATGTGAGCTGGTTATGTAACAGGTTTAGCCATAAACAGAGTCGCGCGCAACTGAGAGCGAAAATCACTAGATCTTTTGAATTTGTGCATGATCTCTATAAGCGAAAGCCCCATCATAACCATTTGCAAACATTATATCGTCATAACTTTAGTTGGTGTTATGGATTAAAGTAACCCTCTGTCTTTGTATTGAATATTTCACTTCGTTAAAACTTGGCAGTTTCCTACAGCTCACTTATGTAATAGTCAGCAATGGCAGGTAGTTGAGGCATTTTGCAAACCGAAATCTCTCGTCTTTTCTCAATTGAACAGTGACTTGGAGTAGGCACTCGTAACCTCATGACCCACATTTACCCCATTGCATTTGTGCATTAGATTTGTGTATGTATGAAACATAAAAACTAGGGAAAATAAAATCAGTGATGTGTTATGTAATGCAGAACATGTACACCAATGAAACTAAATATGCACAGTCGGACAGGCCTTACAGAAATTATCTGGATGTACTGGACCCCAAAATGATGCAGAAATTACCCACTAAAAGCCCACCGTTTTCATTGCCCTTGTGGGCTTATTATTTGTGCTAAGAATATTATTAAAAAAGAGGTGCTTGTAAAGATGATAGGCTATTCTTTTTTGCACACTTTTTTGTGTATATTTTTTCAGTAAATCAGCATGTAAAATTCTGTCGTAAAATGTATAGTGAGTATATCAAGGTTTATCTGGCCTTGAATTGTGTCTTTACGTATTTTAGAAACAACTGATTCAAGTATTATAACTCAGCAGGATTTTGAGTTGATTAAAAATGACATGTCAGAATATTTTTTTGTGAAGGTTTTGACATTTTCTCAGTAAGTAGGATTTTATGCTTAAGTGTATGAAGCTTTACTCCTCAAAGTCTAAAAGCATAAGTGAAAGAGAAGGTTTTGGCTGTTCAATAATTTATGAAAAATGGGTACTTTTATGTGTGTAATAAAAGCACTAAAACAAAAATGATTTTAATGAATATTTGTTATTCGTTATGTGTTATCCTTGTTTGTAGTGCAGTATTCTCTAATGACTAATGTAATAGGTGAAACTTTTTGTGATCCGAACAGGCAAGGCCTTTTCAATATGCTAGCTTAATGCTGAGGCTGCGCTGTTTTGAAAGCCCTCTGTAAACCAACATCTTCAATACAACAGCCACTTCCTGAAGTGCAGTTTCACATTCCCTGTTTTCACTTCACACAGGATGCTTCCGACTTTCAGAGGATGCACATTTCTTATCCTGTATGCATAGCATTTACAGTTTTAACCCTGAGCTTTAATACCCTTAAGTAGAAAAGGCTTACTTCAGCAGAAGCTGTGCAGGAAGACGCCTTGGAGGTCTATGGATATCATTAGTGGAAAGAAGAAAGGGTGTTATTTTCATATTGCAGGAACCCCTTCAGTTTCTCTTGAGAAAATTTGGAAACAGTCAATAATAATAGCTTGTTATATAAGTTGACAGTCTATGCAGACCCTCGGTGGGTTGGAGCTTACATTTACACGGTGGATGTTTTGAAGTGCCAGATCTAAGGCCCAGCCCAGGACCTTTACTGTTTAGCTCGAAATTTGCTTGATAGCCTGGGTTTATGACAATTTTTTGTTGTGTTTTGTAGTCTACCGTTTCTGTTTGTGGCTTGTATGTGTGGTTGGGTGCACGAGTGAGATCAATTTGCTGAGCCACAGTCTCAAGCTATGCTAATTAAAGCTATGTTAGGTTTTGGACATAGAAACACCTGTATGTCTGTTGGATTGGATCTATTGATGTGGCTATAGATATGCTTGTTATACTAATTCACTGTGTCTGAAAAGCCAATGTTGTAATTCCGGCAGAGAAAGTTGTGATATATTTGCATGAAGCACACAACTTTAGCAGCCAATCAGCTACCAAGACAATTAACGTTACTGTGTGTAGGGCTGTTCCTGCACATTGAGAAGGTCGTCACATACGGAATTGCAGGCTAGATGTCTGTGCTGGCAAACATTGCAGTATCAGGAGTCTGAAGGAGTTTACACACTGATTGTAAACCTGGTTAAATAGTATACAAAAGCCATGAAGTGCAGTATTGTTTCCAATACATTCTGTATGTTTTAGTGACGAGTCAAATTGTTGATTAATTGTTGTCTTCCAAATAAAACTATTTTGTTGGGCTCTCCCTGTCTGAGCACATGTAAGTGAAAACCCGGTCCTCGTGTTGATCTGGTCTATTTGTGCAGAGCAGAAGGCCGGGGCCTGGATTGGCAGCGTGTGTTTAGCCGGCGCTGACAAAAGATGGATGGGGCGCTGGGAAGTGGAGGCCTCGACACAAGGTTTTACACAAAGCCTGTGAGCACCTTGAGCTGACACGGTGCTCACACCACTCTGGTGGACAGCACCATTAGCGAAGGCTGTGACATTTTCAAATGCTGGGGATTACAGTGTGCCTCCTTACTCACTGAGGAGGGCCAGGCAGCAGGTAGAGCAGCCTCCTGTCAGCTTCCCAGCCCGGCCTCAGCCTTGTGTGGGCGCTGCTCTCTTTTTTTGGGCTACCCATGACATAATAATGGACTCATGGTCCCACCCTGATATTATCACGTTGTGGCGTGCCAGGTATCTCCCCAGTAATATTCTTGATACCTGTCAGAGGCCAGTTTGGTGTTACCGGTGGGCGAGCTGTGCTGTATGGTTTTGTTTAAATACTTACTCATTACCACTGCCAATGGTCTCACGTCAACACTCAAATTTACACTGACAATGTCTAGAATATTTTCATAAACAACTAAACATACTTACCTTCATTCACCCAATGTACAAGATGTGAACACAATTTCAGCATTTTTGATGAAGCCCCTGCCAATTGTTACACTTTCTTATAATCTTTGTCTTACAGAACAACAGGTCAATTTTTAACAAAATGTAGAACACATAGTGTCATCTGTTCTCAGTTAAAATGTGTGTACTATTTACTAAAGCCCCTTTCATATTTATGAGCATAAGAGGTCAAATCTCTTTCAACCACTGTGGAATTTTGTGTACTTTTCTCGATCGAACGTTGGAATTTTATTGTTAGCCTTCATGATGATTTATGATTATCATAAATTTTCATGCATTAAATTAGATACTTTTCTGTAAATCTTTGAATTGTTTAATAATATGCACATTTAAATGAGGACTGTGTAATAAAGTGTATTTTTCTGTTTTGGCATTCGTTTGCTGTACAAATAGCATTACGTGGAAAGACTTACTGTTGTTAGCTGCTGTTACTGTACAGAGTACAAAGGTTCATAGTACGCCACTGCTATTCTGCACTCACACACATGACACACACACACACACACACACACACACACACACACACATGCATCCACGTGCAAAACAAACACACAGAACATTTTCGTGGCCTTTGTTGAATACATTTTTCTGAGTGTTTTAGCATTTAGCCAAAACATCAGCACATATTTTCTTCACTGATGCAGTCTTCTGTTTCGACTAATTGATTGATAGCACATGACTCACTTTTGGAGAAACAAACTTTCGGCGGTGCAAGTTTAGACACTTTTTGCCCCAATTAGCGTTGTCGATTCAACATAGTTTCATTGAGATTCAAACTTTGCTTAGGCCACAGTTGAAACTTGTTGCCATGTGGGAGTGTTTATTTCAGAATCCGAGTCACTTGTGGCTCAACTGGGGCTGGCAGGGACGTCTGAGCTGGTGACTGGACGGCCTGATTTGATGAAAAATCTCCAGCAGTGACTGACAGCTCAGATCTGTGTCCCATATACAGAAGTGTATTTCTAAGATAGACATCTGAATAGTAATCAGGGGAAATCCTCCAGATGCATCATTGGAGTGCGTTAAAGGGCTCTATATTTAATATGGTACACCGTGACCCATTAGCACTGGATGTGTGGATCCATATGGCCCTGTGGGGCTCATCACTGGAAGCCTGCTGCAGGGAGACCAGGCTCCAAAGGAATCCCCACGTCATATCCAGGGCCAAAGCTTTATCCTTTATACACAAAGTTTCCAGTGATCTGTTGGGAACAGGTTAAAGTTAAAGCCAATGACATGGTGTAGTCCACGCCAGCCTCCCTCCTAGCCCTGATTTCAAAATCATGTAGCAATTGAAAGAGTTTTCCAAAAACCTTGTGAATACCACAATCCTTATCGCCTATTAGGAAAAATGTGTTCCATGTGAGGAGAGGTGTAAACGGTATGTGTTTGTGGTTAGCCCAGTGGGCAAGGAAACCCCACACGGGCCGCTCAGCCCTGACATGTGTGGGACACTGGAGGCTAAAAGCTACGGCGCCTCTTCCCAGCCTTTACGCGCATGTGCTTTATTTTAAAGCAGCGCGAGGAGCTGGTGTAAAATCGTTGGTATTTCAGCAGCACTCCCTGGAGAGTTCTTTCACTGTTGTTATTCCTCCTGCCTAGTGCTTACTGCAGCTTAAATGGCCATAATGGCAGCTGAAGCAGGGAGGGCTGGAGGGAGGGCGGCGTGTGACAGGGGGTGTGAGGTCAGACTCACAGAATGGAAAAAGTCAATGGACCTCTGTGAGTTCAGATGTAAGGCATTCTAGCACAGATAAATTGTCTTGCAAGAAGTTTTTGAGGTCGTAGACAGTAGAGATGTCATAATTTTATATTGTATGTTCATTTCATGTGATGTATGTTTGCAATGCAGGCTTCTTTGATGAGACAGGGCAGGCCTCCATCCTGCAAACAGCCGACACCCTTTTTAAAATCTAATTTTGCAAAAAAGCGTATCAAATGCAGTTGTGTGCATTTCTCTCTTCATTAAATCATGCCAGTGCGCTGTTATAGTTGCAAGATATTACACATTTTCACAAAAGTTACCTGAAACAATATATATATATGTATATACACACTTAAGTACAGGAAAGATCAGGCTACTTATACGCCAGTGTAGTTTTGACTTGATTATTTATATTTGAGTAACAAGCGCATCTTAATCTCAGAAATAAGAAAGGGAGCGAGATAGAGATCCATTCCCTCCAGGTACTGGTGCCACTTAATCGAATTAGCTCCACTCTCAGGCTTTACGGGCTCTTCAAACACCCCTGGTGACTTCTGAGTACTGATTACAATCAGCTACTATTTTCAGCTTTTGATTAAAATCTGGTGAGGTTGGGCAGAATTTTGTGGAGTGCAGAACCAGCTAATTATTACCACAGAAGCCCATCTCGCTAGATTTTTCGCCAATTACCCGGCCAATGGACTGAAGTAGTTAAACAATACCCGCAAGTATTAATCATGTCCAGATGTCAAAACTATTGCATTCTTCTTATTTAAACCGCTCACTGTACGGTAGGGGAAAATTCACCAAAGACATGCAGGATTTCTACAGACCCTCCATTGCAAGCATCCATTGTAGCCTACCATAATATATACTACATTCAGAAAGTGTTCATACCTGGAAGCTTTTTTATTTTTTGCATATATATATATATATATATATATATACATATACATATAAATGTATATGTATATATTTATATACATATAAATATTTAATCATATGACAATTCACATAATAAACCTATTGTAATATCCCTATGCTGTTGGTTGACGTGCTGGCCTTGGGCTAGATATCCCAGTTTGGCTCCTTGCCATAATCTAATCCCAAATTCTCTTACCCGGCTTTTTAATACCACTGCCTGTTCACGTTTACATGCTCCCTGATAATCCTTTATTATTCTACACAAAAAGTATTAAAAACCTCATGAAGCCACCTTGAACTTGTTACGTTTCTCTTAAATAAATCCTTGACCTGTGTAAGTTTAGCCAGTAGGCTAAGTAGAATGCGTCACTATTGCCCTTTTAACTTGCTTATATACGAACACCTTATTCTAAATGTTGTCAACAAAAGCTTGCACAGGTTTAACATAGTCCCTACTACATCTCCCAAAACAACTTTCTCTGGTGTAGACTTTTGGAGGCTTATCTGACATGGCCAATCAAATTGGTAAAAGCACAACAGGTCGGTAGGTCAATGACTCTGTCATCCAATCAAGCTCAACCTGCCTGCACACGAATCCGTCCACTGTTTAGCTATAGATAAACGTCTTTCATTGAAAAGTCTGTTACATAAAATGCTCAGGGAATGTCCTGTGTGTTGTGGTCCAAAGCATGCCAGACACCATGGATCAATGAAACCTAACTGTTCAATCTTTATACCAGAAATAAAATACCAGGATTCTGAATAGGTTTCAGTGATCTACATATTTAGATGCTTTAGAACAGACCGGACCAGGCATTGTACTTTCCCAAGGCTTGTTGGATAGAAGTGAATGTGTGCTTGTGTGTTTGTACGCTGACATTGTTCATTTTTAAACAAACCTGGTTTTTACTGTAGTCCTTCTATTTTAAATAAGTTAGGGGAAAGAAGTTAATACTTAAGAATAACAAAACCGCAAGTCCAAATAAAAATACATTTCTTTTTATGATTGACAAATCTCAACTCACCTGTCAAGTGCTAAGATCCCAGATATGCCAAACAAGTCTTGAATTTCTTCGGCTATAAACCCTTTCAGGGGCCTTTTTTAAATGTTGTTTTTGAGTTCAAAGCAAAGATGTCCAAAAAACACATCCCACCGAACAATCGCAGGCTGATTGACAGTGATGCTCCGAGCGCAGCCTTACCCTGGCTGAGTCTCTCTCTCTCTCTCTCCCTCTATCAGCGACAACATGGAAAATTTCCACTGCCGACTCTGGAGTCTTTAAATAGCTAATCCCTCAGCGCGTGGCCACAAGACAGACCGTACCTCCCCCGTCGACGTGCCTGCCTTTGTGCCGGGCTGGCGCTGGCATCCTCAGGTCCGATGCCTAATAAGCTGTTGTTGGTAAGTCTTTTTGAACAGCCTGGCGGACAAAGCTTCGAGACAATATGAGGCCGACCCATTTCTTTCCGACACGGAGGAGGGGACTGAGAGAAACACACACGTCCTATTCAATTGTGTCAAAAGTTGCATCTTCCCAATGTTAATGTCATGTTAGGTCAATCAACGGGATTAGTTTTACAGCAACTGCAGTATTTCTGTTGAACTAGACAGATTCATCTTGACTTGACATGTCACTGCCTTGGTTGCGGCCATGATACCATGTAAGATATAATGTGTGAAGTGTCAAAATTGCCTACAAATGATGACATTGTACTCAACACAACCCATATTATTGATATTGAGTTCAACATTACTTCATGGAGGATTTTTCAATCAGGACAGTGGGATTAAATCTGCATGGATTATGGCCAGATGCAAAAGTACATGTGGGTACTTGCCTTGGTAAAACATTGATTTCATGCAGTACTAAAGAGGTTACGTAGATACACTAATGTGATACATTTTTTTATTGCTGCATGCCACACATGTAAAGCAGTAGAATTCTTTATTAAAAACTGTAATAAAAATATAACTGTATATAAAAACAATACGATGATGAAATATAGCATGATTTACACGAATGATTGACAGCAGTCCGTGCTTTACGTTTGAAATGGACATTCGCGTCTTCTGAAGAAAACGGTTTAGCCTTTTGAATGTTTTTTTCAGGTGAATATATTTTCAACCACAAATCTTATGAGCGACTTTTTTTAAACTTTCTATCTGATCCTTTCGCTTCCTTCTCCCTATCTCCCACTACTCCCCCCTCTCCTGTCCTTCCCTCCCGAAATGTCCCCCCCGTTGCTCCTGAAAACCCCTCTCTAAACCCAAACACTCCCCTTGCCCTCTCTCTCTGTCTCCACCTGCTGGCTACAGCAGCGCGCTGCATCCAGACCGCGGTGACGTGAAGCAGGCAGGTTCTTGTAGACGGCCCGGCTGTAGGGGATGAAGCAGAGGCCCAGCTGGAGGTGGCGGGCCAGGCGGCAGTAGGCGGCCAGAGCCAGGACCAGCAGTGGGGTGAGCAGCAGGAACCCCACCACCAGGAGGGCCACGCAGCCCTTGTCATTCAGCACGTCAGAACAATAGAGAGACGTCCCATGAGGTCGCACCTGGACACCAGGAAACACACAGGGTTCAGGGATGGTGTAAACGCACACACACACACACGAGCGCGCGCACACACACACACACACACACACACTCTCACAAAACAAACACACACACACACACAACCACACAAACATATAAGTTCACACAAACATATAAGTTCACAAAATTTCTTTTCAAATGCTGTATGTACTTGCAGTACTAGTCAAACGTTCAGACACACGTTCCCATTCACTTCATTGGGAAAGTGAGTCAAAACATTTGACCGGTACACTATCTGATTCACATGTGAAAACATTTAGAATAAACGAATTGCTTGTTTTTCTGGCCTTCAGTTATCACTTTTTTACACGCACACACACACACACATACACACACACACACACGCACACACACATGGACACACACACACACACGGACACACACACACACAGCATAGGGGAAAAGCACATGCTTTTTTCTCCCTGCCCCTCTCTTTCTCCACTGGGCACACACGCTTCCTTCCTTCTTGAGGGCTCAGTCTCACCGTGGAGTGGCACAGGAAGCCGAACACGACCATAACAAGGGCAGGGGTGAGGATGGCCCCAAACACCATGCCGGCCAGCCCGCCGTTCACCAGAGCCACGAGCAGGTTCTGGGCCGTGACCAGGACCGAGCAGGCCCAGCAGTCCAGGGAGTCCCTCAGCTCCAGCGGGGCGTCCCCTCCGCCGCTGCCCCCCGCCATGGAGTAAGGAGGGGGAACCACCCCTCTGGAGCCCCCGTTGGGCGAGCCGACCACGGAGGAGTTTGTGGAGGTGGTGCGTTGGAGGTTGAGGTGCGAATCGGGCTCCTCTCCTCCCTGCATCTCCCCCAGGTCGGAGAAGGGCTGCTGGGATGGGTTCTTGTCCAGCGTGCCATTCCGTGGTAGACTCATTCCCTACAGTGATCTGAAACAGCAGCAGCATGAATTATGCAAAACTTTTTTTGCCTTATTTCACTTTTTTTATCGGACGATTCTTTCAATAGAAATGAAAGTGGACGGTTTTATTGCATTACTGATTTTCTTTTGTATTATTGTCAGTTTGTTTAGCTTAATTAACCATTTGGCACGGTTGTGTGTGTGGCCTGGCAGGGGTAAACAGGAAAAGGTATCTAGGAGTAAACAGGAGAAAGTATCCCGCTGGGACACAAACCTATTGGCCCAAAGATAGTCTGGTAATCACAACTGTGATAAATACTCTCTGGTTATTGGCTTCAGCAAGTCAATCAATGCAGTAATGAGTGCACAGTCTTTTCTATGCCACAAGCATTCCATTTGCAATCGGTTGACGGCCCAGTGCTATCAAAGTTATTTGGCCAGGGTTTTTTGGCCAGTTGAAAAGAGCCCCTGCAAAGACTCAAGTTTTGACATGGGCTCACATTTCACAGGCGATTTGTGTCCAAACCTTGAAAAAAAGAAAAATATGTTGTTCTATTAGAGCTGAGGGCTTAGGGTTTCCCTAAAGGCGGCTGGTGAGAGGTGAGAGTGGCGGAAAGTAAACACAGATAACTAAGCCATTTCAGGGCGGGAGGAAATTAACTCTGTATGGCCCACCTCCAGGCCCTAGGATAACCAGCACTGAAACAATAAGCCAGAAACCGCCAACCACCAACCCCCTTCCCCTGGCCTTTACACACACACACACACACACACACACACACACACACACACACACACACACACACACACAGACCCAAATGGTCCATAGTTTTGAGAGTAAAGTGAGAGGGATGTTTTTCATTTTGATTTCACGATAGAGGAGTATGAC
>JAVQJS010155858.1:0-19442 GCA_036024795.1 Galaxias rostratus
CACACACACACACACACACACACACACACACACACACACACACACACACACACACACACACACAATGGAACCCCCCTCCACGCGCCCGCTCCAATGGGCTAGACCCTGCGCCTGGCTGCCCTGAACTGTCCTGCTGCTTCCTCCTGCTGTGCCTGGCTGCCCTGCCCTCATTCTCCCTGTTTGGATAAAGCTAATGCTCATATCACAGGACAGCTGGGGAATGGGGAGGAAAATCAAGGGGACTTTCCCTGTCCCATCCTTCCCTCTGCCCTCTGACTACCCCCTCCATACCCTCCCACAGCCTCCTACGCCTAAATGTTCCCCCCACACTCACCCAGTGTGCTGAGAAGTACACCCCCACATAGTGGCCCTCCAGGGAGTTGCTGTCTGTCGTCTGCCTGTTGTTCCGGAGCAGAGGGCCTGCCACCACCTCGGCAAAGGGCTTGGGCCCCCAGGGGAACTCTAGCCCTAAGAGAAAGCGAGAGACAGAGGGAGAAGGCAGTCAGGGGAGGAGCATAAAGAAGAGAGAAAACCTGAAGTCTTATTACTGTGTTGAGAAGATGGATTTCCTCTGTGACAAATTCCCGTCCGAAACCGCAGCACTATCTCCCCCTGGCAACTAGTAGCCAATACATAGACATGCATGTGTTGCCATTTTAATTTTCATACATACTGTACATACACAAATACAAGAGTTAATTCGAAGGCACATAGTCTCCCATTCGCACGCCCTTTTGTACTTGGTGTCTTCTCAGTTTGGAGTGCCGCAACGGACGCAAAATGCGGTTTTGCTTCCTTTTCAAGATGTCTTCATTGTCAGTGTGAAGCACTAGAGATGCATTTGGGTTGCATAAGTAAAAAAGCCTAATCATAAATAACACTCTGTATGGCTGGTCCGCGAAACGTCTTTTATGCCGGGCCAGCTCTGTAGGGCTTCATTAAGCAGGAGTGACACATCCACACGGGCACTGCCTCAGCCTTTTATTGTTGTCCCCATTGTAAAAAAATGCACTCCATCCCTGCGCTGCAGGCAAGTCCCCTGCCACTCAAGTCAAGCCCTTTCACTACACTGAAAGAGAGAGGGACGCTGTCGCCTCACCCAGCCCACCCCACCGCCAACCCTCGCCAGTCACCCAGCCCACCAGAGGCCCCATCCTCCTCTGTGCTACCGCAGCTAGCATGCTCCAAGGCAACCCACAAAAGTGAAAAGATCATTTGGGAGGGACGCCATTAATCTCTCTTCTCTACCCGAATCTAGTGTGCGCGCTGGAGATAATGAATCATGGAAACGAATGCTGCAGTCAGCCACTGGACTGGGATGCATTAAGCAGACAGCGTATCTGTCATAGCGCTCATGTGAAATCCATTTCTTGCACCACGGGCTCTGGCGCACTGGTGCCTCTCACTTTCTCACATGTCTATCAGGACTTTACCAAGTTGGGTACTAGGAGCCACACATCAAAAAGAAAATTGGGCCCAACAGAATACATCCTCTCCAACAGTTTGGAATGTAAGCCTACTCTTGTTAACTGGCTGTTTCCACTTGAAAGACCAAAAATGATAGGTTTGTAGACGTTGGGGTGAGATGGAGCACTCTATAATAATCATGCAAAACCAGAAAAAGCACGAATATCCTTTGCGGAAGATACTTACTGTGACATATATCTCTCCCTCAAAATGTTGAGGTGCCATTACAAAATGACCGTAGGGAATTTGAGCGGGTCACGCAAAAAAAAGAGGGATGTGTGTAAAACAGAGTATGTCTAATGCATCAGTTTGTTTTCTTTGCCGAGGCTGCTCCAGACTCACCTTTAGGGTCGTCTCTCACCACCAGAAGGCCGTTCCGACACACCACCTTTCCCGTGGCCGCATCCACAAACACCAGCGAGGGGATGCTGGTCACCTTGTATTTATTCCAAAGCTTCATCTGAAAAGAGAGGGAAAAGGGGAGAGTGGAGGTATTAGACTTGTAGAAAAAAAACATTTGAGCCCACTTGTGATCATATGAGAACTATTTTGGGCCATATGTTGACAGAAAAAACCTACGAGGGATAACGGTCATAAATGACCACTTTCCCTCCCGATAAAGTATGCATGGTGTATCGTTTTTAAGGCATTTCTCAATCTGAAGTAGAAAGGGACTAGGAAACGTGACAAGTTGGAAGAAACAGCAGTGCAGTCCGCCCTGCAGTGAATTTGCTAAAGGCAGGAATCACACAGCTGCAGGGCTGATCCAACTTTAAAGAGGCTGATGGAAGTGGAGGTATTTCAAGATGGGTGCTTGGTCCCTGCTGTGTCCTAAAAAAAGAGTGCATGCAATTATGGAGCAGAAAAATCCCTGCTCCACAAAGTATTTTTGCTACACCGCTATTGCTGCCCCTGCAGCAATCGGTGGCCTTTCCTTTATCCTTTCTGAGTTGGGACAACATTGTAAATTATTCAGGGACATTGAACATACAATGAATACTCGGACAGATTTACTTTGGCATTTATGAGACCAGCGCCTCTAAATGGAATTTTGGTACCTCCTATACAACGAGACAATTATAGTAGCTCATGTGCAACAAGATAATATGTATAGAAACTCTTACCACATCAAATCTGAGACAGGCTATTTATAAACTAAATGTGTGCACATATTGTGTGACTATTTATAGTCAACATGTACAGTGCAGTAATCTGCTTCAAAGATCAGTAAAACCCTTTTATCCATCAGAAACTCTATTTCCTTATCACCGAAAAAGAAGGTGTCCCTCGAATAGACTTGAAATAATTATCTGCATACAACTGCAATGGACTGTCTGAAAGTTCTCATGGAAGTTGAACTAGATTTTTTTTACATCCTATTAGAAAAATTAAGTTAGCCAAGCTTAGGCCTGACAAGTCAAAAATATAATTGACTGCCCCTGTCCAAAGACTTGGATAGGACTGTAATAGAACGATTTAAGATGTGTGACCACTGCAGTAAATTTAGTAGCAGGGGGCCAGCCAATGAAGTACGGCCTGCAACCCACAAGGCTCAGAGCGGTAAGCCATGGCTGGATCCACTTACTGGTCAGCTTCAGGTCGTTGAAAACCTTTGGTTTCTTTACTAAACAAAACAATTATTTCCCTCCCAACTAAAACGACTCGTACCACCAAGTGACTGACTGAGGCTAACACACAATAGGGATGACCGACCCTCCCCCCGACGATGGCGTCACGGCCAGTGGGATTCTCAGGGGGTCAACCACAGGCTTATTCGGATTGCAGAGGTCAGGCTGTGTGTCTCCCGCCGAAAACGACCCGAGGCGTCTCGATAATGTTGGGCTGGAAATCGCTCCAAAGCAAACGGCAGGGTCTGCCACAGTCAACAGTTCCACCACACGCTGCATGCCTCTGGAAACGCAATCTCCGCTCGCAAATCGATGGGGTTAGGAAGGTTTAGCTGTGACTCTTTCCAATAACACGCGAGTCCCACACACCACATCTGTTTAAATCAGCAGTGAAGACGCTTCTGTGAGCCGGTGTCCTCTAACAGGGTCTGCCGGAGTGTCTGGCGCGAGTGGGACTGTTGGAGTTGGAGCGAAGAAACCAGAGGGGGACGGGGACATGAGAAGGCACTGACAGGTAAAGAATGATAGGGGCAATTGGATCCACTCTGGCAGGGAAATTTCATGGAACAGCTCCCATGTCAACTCCTAGAAGTGTACTCACTGAGCCAAGACAGGGGTGCTAATAAGATAATGGTGGGAAAAGCCAGGTGTTTTAAGACTTGCAAGGGTTACAATAACATGCGTTGCGACATTGAGAAACAGTCTCTGTAAAAACGGCAGCGCCTTTTAACAAAATGTTCTACATGGCGTGATTCCAAATTTTACTCGCTGTCGTTTTCATAACTAACTCCCTAACACAGTCAAATGCATGTTTACGGCTGCATATGCCTAGTATGTTTTTACTGCATATGCGTGCATTCATACGGTCTAAACATGTGCATTGGTGTGTGTGTACCATATCTAAACCTCTTACAATTCAATTAAGGTACTGAGCTAGTAGCTGATAGAGCAAAGTGCTGCTGAAAAAGAGAACGCTGTGATAAGCGCACATGACTCGGAGCCAATTCTTTCTCCTTTCACTACGGCTAATTTACTGTGTCGCTAAATTATGTCTGCCTGGCTGTTTGGCAGCACTTCAGAGCACCACGGGACACTAAATCACACAGGGTTTAGATCTGACAGGAGAGTGTGTGACAGCGATCAAGGCTGTTATCCTTTCAGGCCAGATGATGGGCCTGATAATTATGGCAGTTACATGACCTTCATTCATTCGTTCACTAAACAGCCTCCCAGTAAACATCAGCACCTTGAAAGTTGATAATTCACACAGGAGAAAAGCCGCCTGTAGTTGATTCAGCCCATGTTTCTAAAGCATCTCTGCTTCTCTGCAACTTTTAGCGACTTCAATTCGGAGTTGCAACCAAAGGTACTGTACAGGGGCAGTTAATTTGATTAGAATTACTGTATGGATAACTAGATGATGCTTTTAGTTCTTATATTGCACAGATATTTTGGAAAAGCTGTGCTTTGGTGCTTTAGACACTGCAATTGGTCTAACATCCAAGCTGTTTCAATTTGAAGTTGTGGTTTGTAATTGTTTTAGATATGTATTAAACTGTGTACAATATATATAAAGCCTCACGCATTTGAAGCTCTATTGGTATTGTATAATTTCTCTTTTTTTACTTGTATTATACAGTTACATGCATTATATAATACATGTATTTTAGCATTGTATGGCACGCCTAATGGTCAGGGATATCATCTCAATGCGATTTCTGTAATACATTTTTTTAATTAAACATAAAGCAAGGTATAAAGCATTTGAATTTTTTTGATTTGTTGTTGTTACCTGTAAGAGAAAAAAAGCCACAATTTAAGGGCCCACAATCATTGTTTGAATCAAACATCTTCGTATTGTAGCCAGCCAAGAGACTCTAATACAACACAACAAACCTGACGGTGAGGCACCACGAGGGCACTTACATTCTCTATCATTCTCATGCCCTCGCATCTTACAACCTCAAATTACTCTGTTTGATTAAATCCTCTGGGACATAGAAGCCAAAAATGATTGGAAAAGCATATGTGAGGGATATTGGGATTCATCAGAATCCATAGGCTTAGACTTTGTAATAAGGCTTTGGCTATTATAACCTCTCAACGCACATTTCCCCTGCCCTCTGCATGCCTCTAAGGGCATCTCTTTTCGTTAACCGCATCGATAGACAGGAGGCTTAACTACATCGTAACCTAATGGATGACGGATGTGACAACCACTCTCATTGAGACCCTACCAACCGCGTAGCCTTCAGGGAGAGGAAAGGATCTATGCTAACTAACCGTTCACTCTTGCAGATACATGGGTATTAGCTTGACGCTATGGCCCTGCTCATCATGCTAATTAGATCACGCATGGTTGCGCATCCACTTACGGAGGTAGAGCGAGTGCAGAGGATCCCACAGTGAGGCATGCCAATCTGTAAGGGTGGATATAGTGCAAGGCTTAACTGACCACAGCTCTCTGAATAGAGGTATCTGTACGAAACTCATACCAACATGCTTTCAACAGAGGAGAGAACTTTTTTTGCTCTATCCTCATCAAAGAGTAGTCCCAATAAATCACTGATTGGGTTAATGAGTAGCTAAAACCATTGGGTTCACTTGCAGTACCATGCTAGTCCTCACAGACATCATACTGTAAAGAATGACAAGGAAAAGAAGGGGAAAGAGTGGAGGGCTCTACCCATTTGTCCACATTTAAATGATTAGTGTCATGCATCTTTAGTCATCTGGCGCTTTTATTAGTAACTCTGTAATTTTAAAAGGGGTCACTTGGGAAACTGAGAACAGCTTTTCCCTGCAGGGCCTACCATACCTTTAAAACGGCGATTTTTGTTTACACACTTACCACCCTCCCGGTTTCTCGCCAGCCTATTTTACCTTTATCTCTGGCCCTCGTTGCTGTACAATTCCCCCCCTTGTAGAACAATGCAGTTGTTCTTAATGAGCTGCAGTCACTGGGGCTTTGCGGGGCCTGGTTGGTTCTCTCCTGCTGAGAGGAGAGCTCATCAGGTTGTCATTCCCATTTACCTAACCACCTTTCCTTGATCCTGCTCTGACTCTTCAGACTGCCTGGCTGGCTTTCATTGGCCAGGCCAGAGGCACCTGCTAAGCACTCACATCACAGCACCATTTCAGAAACAATACCACAACAAAGGGTATTCAACCTCTTACAAAACAACGCATATGCTGCCACCCTGATGTTTCAATGACCACAAAGAAGCTATTTCCATGTTAGTAGAAGATGTAGAACATATACAGGGACAAATCAAAAAAGATATATAAAAATGACTTGAAAAGAATGCTTTAAACAAATTCATCTGTTTGTATACATACGATCATATCGTATCCCAATACTTCTAAAGTCCTATGTTATAATGCTCTGGAATTTAATAAGGTGCCAAACGGGCAAAATCAACATTTTGCAAAATTGTATTCACAGACCACAGGGTCAAAGCCAAAAAAGCATGTAAAATTGACCATGTTAGTTAGGGGTATGCAATAGTTAAACTTAGATTAAACATCGGAAATGGGGGGGGGCTACGCTCTGGCTCAAGTATGTTAAAGGCAGTCGGGGGCTTGTTCAAACAGTGTCTGTCGATAACAGCTTGGTCGGTGATATTTTAAACTAACTGTGCGACGCGAGACGTGAGGTCCTCTCATCTTTCCTGTCATCTTCAAACCAGCCCTACAGGACGTTTGAGTCTGAAAAGAACTGTCCAGCCCCCTCATGACATGCTCACCAAACCTTTGGATTTTTATTGGCTCTTTTTACAGAGCCTGCCTGCGGGCGGTTTGGGCCTTGGTCATAAAGGTTTTACTAGGAAGCGCCAGGAGAGACTCAAAGCTGGACTGTTGTTTTGGGAGGAAAAGCAAGGATTTTTACACCGCTTCCTATGTTTCATCCTTCTCAGAAGCTGGATGAAAAGAGGTCCCCCAAGACGATGGCTAGACAGCAGGGACATCAAGCTCTGTCCCACTGCAAATTAATCTTTTGTCGTCCACAACTGGATTTCAAACCCTACTTTCTCCATTCCTTGATGTATTGCATATTCGCCGTCGTCGATTCATGGCATGTGTGGAGCTTTTAGGCCTTGACTGTTAGGAAGGAAGGAAAACCGGGTAAAATATGAAGCGTTTTGGATGAGCGCCTTGGTGATGGTCCTCATAGGCTCTAAGTAGACAAGGAGCAGACCCATCCTGTCTCATCACAGACCGTCTAGATGAACATTACAGGTCCTCTCTCTATAGTCCACTGAGCTCATTACAGAAAACTGTCCCACACTGTATAATCTCCCCTCTGAAGGAGGAACACACTTCTAGGAATAAATAGAACAGCATTTTCTCAGGTTGAGATTCCCAGTGACACAGACCTGCCATAAGCCCCTGGCCTCTTAAACGTGGCATGTCATTGCGATATCAAATTTAGCCTCTAAAATATTCATTGGCCCATCCATTTGGTGGTGGATCTGATACACCAGTTAAATTGCTTTTTTGGATAGAGTCCCCATTGCCATGGCAACCCCACAGTCAGGACATGTCACATAGTGCCAGACATATTGTTGGCTGTTTGTTAATAATTCAGTGATAAATTAACAGTTTTGTGAGGGAAAACAGGTGCCAGAATGTCAGAGGGCTTTAGGGAAATAGCTGGCTAAAAAGAGAGAAATCGAATGAGAAAATAAGGGGATAGAGAGAAAGGAAAGATGGGAGAGACAGAGAGAAGGAAAGGGGTGTGTTTCCCCTTCAGCCTTGTACAGAGGCACAAAAGCTGCTCTCTGAATGCAGGCTCTTAATCCACACTCTGTATGGCAAGGCTCCACCGTGCAAGTTCTATTTTAGCAAAGAATGCAGAGCAAAAGCAGGGGTATTGTAAAGGAGTAAAAAGCCAGCTATCAATAGGTATCTGCAGCATTGTGTCTCCACAGACGCGGGTCGCCCCTTAGGCCTACATACTGCAGGGCCAAAGGTCACCACGACAGGGGGTGCATTCTTCTCTCCCGCTGGTGTTTAGAACAATCTGCTCTGCCTGCCTTCCTCCCTCCCTACCCCCACTGACTGGCCTCCGCTCCCTGCACTCTTCCTCTCTAGCTAGCACAGTGTGTGTTCACAGCTTGGTTTACATAAAGGCCAAGGCAAAATGCACATCAACTATGGTAACACTGTATGAATCAGCTTGTATTCACACAATAAATTGCTTCCGTTTGTCTCCCCTCCCCCACACAGACCAGCATAGCCCAGGTACGTCATTAAGCATTCTATAAACAGACCAAAAAAGAGTAATCATGATGCATTTTTAAAAAGATGCATTCCCACATTGTTCATAAAACAACATAGACTAAATTATACAATTCTTTTCTCCCTCTCTTACAATCTCTGGACAAATCAAGGTCGGCTTGGATTCTTGAAGATCAAGATGACAGTGCTGATCTGGCTCTACACCCACAGGGTCTCACATCAATCCTGTTGATAGATTGGCATCAAAGACTTGCAACTCCCCCTTATGACCGAATACAAGTCTGAATATAGGGCAAAAAAGATTGTTCTTCTTAGAGCCCGATGAAGTTAATACATATAACTTTCTGAGGCCCTACTTGCAATCCAATACAGTGTGGATTGGGATCCTGGCAACATGCTGGGTACAAATGCAATTTCACACACACACACACACACACACACACACACACACACACACACACACACACACACACACACACACACACACACACGGTTCAAATAATCCTCATTATCTCCCCTATCTCCACATTTCAGAGCAATTACGTAACCCTAAAATGAATGAAACTACCTCATAAAGAATTGGTTTTTTCATTAAAGTCAAACAGGCAAATTACATGCGTTTAGCCATGATTCAGATGAGAGAATAAACGCAAGGAAAAAAATCCTTTTTTTAAAAGTCGTCTGCCTACCTACCTAAAGTTTGAGTGGGAAGGATGGGGGGCGGGGGGCGGCTGACGTGAGCTTCATTTGGACAGCTTTTTCCTGGTTCTGACCTCTGTTTGACCCTGCATTTAACTCCCACTCCTCCCCCTCACTTTAACACGGTGGAGTCAGTCGGCTCAGTCAGTGTCTCCATTCTCTGGATGTGCACGCATATTAATGGGAATGGGCAGCCAGCCTTGCACGGACACGTTTAAAAGGTTTTTCTAGCTGAGCATTCAAACCAACCCCAGATATTTGGACATTAACACATTCGAATTTCTTATGGGATGACTCTGAAACTATGTAAGGAGCACGATCCGTGTGTAACGAGCAACAGGGTTGCATGTATTGATATATAAAGCCATCTTAGTGATAGTATTATATTTCTCATCCCCTTAGGTCAATGTTCTTTTCCATGAAGCATCTTACATATTTGCCATTTTAAGCCTTTGAAAGTTGGATGAAATAAATAAGCCAAGCCTCAAAATATAGGAAGGCACACACTGAAAGGTCTGCAGAAGAGAAGCCTTTTTTAAGTTTCGTTTTCTTAAACCAGATTCATGTCACACCCTGTAACATAGCAGTGACATATACCCTTTGCGAGTGATGGCGGCTGGAGATACATTTTGGTTCAGTTGCATTCTCCTGGCTGGAGAACCTCGTAATCACAGTGACACAGGAGGCCACGGTGAATCGCGGCCGAACGCAGACCTGCAGCATCACGCCACACACAACAAGATCTTAACAAACGAATACAGACACAAACACACACGCTCACACACCAACAAAGCGCACACGAGCGCTCCAAGCTTGCCGAGCCAGACAGCTGCTTGAGCTGGGAGGCGTCACAGGAATGAGATTTCTCACGTCTACATTGATACTGCGACATCTCGGCCGTGCCGTGGCAGCAGCCATAAATAGAGGCGTGTGGCTGCGGGCTACGGCATCCCACACCGTTGTCCCTGAGAGGGTGTCGGAGCGGCTCCCTCTCTCCATTACCTGGAACAGATTAAAAGGCACAGGGACATTTTGGGTTCCACTGTGACACTTTATCGCCCTCCATTAACCCAGTTCCTCCTCTCGTCTTGCGCTCATTAAAAGGCCAATCTGTTCCTGCTGCTGCAGGCGGAGACTCACAGGCTTAAGGCTGAGTCATACATCTGGACACCGCTCCCCACCTACCCGGCCCGCAGTCCCCGACACCACTGCATTCCCGACCAGCCCACTCCCATTCACAGCAGCACCCCTGCTTTCCCAGCAGCACCAGCCCGCTGAGTCTAAGCCCCCTGCTTATTCTCCCTCCTACCTTACCGCGGATCAGCTTTGCTCTGACAATATGCACCCAAATCAGATCAGCCAGGATTGGCCGGCTGGTAGAGGAGATTTATAGTTATAGCTTTGATAGGCTCTCCAGTTTGAAACCTCCGCAAACCACCACATGGATGCTGACCTAATTTCAGGCAAGTCCATAATAATCCCTCTGGGGGAAGTAAGTGCATGTTTGAAAACATAGCTGCCACACATGAGGTCATAATATAATATTGATTTTGCCGCAATTTGCGAGGCTGTTGAATATTTAATGAGGAGGGTGACAACACTTTATGGAAAATAATGTATTCCTCAGCAAGAAAGTCAGAGACCCAATAATGAACCTGACAGAATGGAGAGGGAAAAGAAAAGAGACAACGCAGGAGAAAGTGGGACAAAAGGAGGCCACCCAAAAACAATTTATCACGTTTCCATTGTTAGGTCTCCCATTAAAGCACTGACTGACTGGACGACCATGGCCCACTGCTGGGAGGTCGTAGGTCAGCTCTTCAACTCCAAGGCTGGTCATGAAGAGAACACCTGACCAGAGCTATCCTCCACCAAACCTTTGATCCTCTCTGACCCAACTGCCCTGACTTGTCAAATGAACACTTTACAAGTGGAGCACTTTAAAATAAAAACTATCGCTTCAAAGCCTTCTCAACGAATCTATACACACACACACACACACACACACACACACACACACACACACACACACACACACACACACACACACACAGTAACATAGTTAAGGCTCAAGAGGATGAAACACAGCAGGCAGACCAAATCGGCGCACCTCTGCTAAGCGATTTCCATTTCATGAGGTAAAGTGAGAAGCTCAGCGCCTGCTCTTGAAGCTCGCCCTGCATCAAAGGCGGAGTCGCACAGAGAGAGTACTTTGGTGTCTGTTTGTAATTCAGCTCCACAATCCCAACAGCAAAGATCTGACGTCTCCCACAGGCACACGGCGGGGTCACTAGCCCTCAGTAAGCCTCGGCTTCCCACCGACTCCTCTGATATCTTCTTTCAGTGGCTCAAAGGTTTGCCAGACAAGACGATGTGATCCCGGGGCCAAGCCCTCGCGTATCCTCACCACACAACCGCTCAGCCTTGTGGCAAACGCCTGGTAATTAGAGCCATCGATAGTCAGTTTTAAACATGCTTCTCTCAGTGTATCTATCTGAAGTACTCCTTGATTATGGCAGTGATGGCGAGACCCCGTCACAGAGTTCCTCCCGGGGCTTTTCAGGCTTTGTGAGAGGAGGCTTATCGTTTCACACGTAGAATATATCCATTGAAATTTACATGGTAGCACTAACAGGCTAGTGTAATTTATTAATCCAGGGTTTTTCATCTATGATAAGCAATACAATTTTACATTTGGCTTCTGAACACCATTTCCTCTTTTTTCCCCACTTTGCTAAATATTTCTAGCGTAGTCATTTGAATTACTTCATGGTGGAAAAAGTTACACTGAGTAGCTTTATGAAATGTTTCCCTTGAAAGCCCTTAGCTCAACTTCTTGGCTTCCTTCCGCCCAAATCTACATTTTAAGGCAAACCTTTATAACGAACCTGATACAGACGCAATGGAGCTCTAGTGAGACATGTTTATTCTAGGCTCAACAGGCAGCCAATCTATTCGGTGACTGCTGGAAGATACTAAAGGACCATGATTACCCTGATGTTGATAATTTCTTCATTTGAATCAGTTTACATAGACAGCCTGGCTCCTCCATCTCTGCAACCTTAAACACTTCAAGCTGCACAGCAGAACCCAGAAAACGTTGGCCTCAGAGAGCTTCACAGTGATGTGTAATCAGGTCTAAACCAAAGGGAAATTAATCAATATTTGGCTAGCCACTAAAAAACTAAAAACATTGCGTTTTCTAAATGTTTGCTTAATTACCAATTAAAATGTATTTTTACATTAAAAAGCAAGATATGTGCATTGGAACACAGGGTGTGAGATTAGAAGTTTTTTTTTTTGTGTGTGTGTGTGTGTGTGTGTGTGTGTGTATTGGCAGCTTACCTTTTCAAATGTATTTACAACTGCTATCAAGTGATCATAAGTTTTTGGCTTATGGGAACTTTAACTTTTAAGACACACAGAAAGCAAAACAAATGTAGACATCATGTTCACAGGCAACAATTTGCTTAATATTATTTCATTGCAACCAACACGTATGTGTTGTGAAGCAGCCCTCAAAACAAAAGAGTATAGATAGTAGGGTGGGGAGGGTCCTTAGTGCTTGGACCTGCTCCAGGGTTCCCTTCACTGCTAGCTCAACGTCTGTGTTCGTTTCCTGTAACAGAGAGTATGAGGAGCAACAGGGGGAGCAGGAGCAGGAGGAAGGAAACAAGGACACAGCCAAAACGGGCTGTCCTAAACTGCTAGTCAGGTACACTAAGGATAAAGGAAAATGGAGACCCTTTTCCAAGACAGGAACTGTCGAAGACAAGAATGTTTTCACAATTTACTAAAACATCTGCCAGAGGAAACCTGAGTAAGGTTTTATCTGTTCATTTCTTCAGAATCAACCCCTATTTCAAAATAACGCAATGACGATATCCAAGCCAGACAGCCAGTTCTTAATGAATGATTGAATCGCACAGGGTTTAAATCCTTGGCTGGAGAAGTCAGATTAATGTTTTCCACAGGCTGAGATAAAGAAGTCTCAAGAGCTGGGGCCGAGCGAGAGGTAGTCACACTTTTTTGAGTGCTCTACTCAGTTTGTTAGAAAAGGCTAACATTAACTAAAGATCCTGTTGCCAAGCGAGACTGGCCCTCCCACTTCTATGAGTCACGGGAAGACCACTAACCAAAACCAAATAAAATGACGCTGGTCACACAAAAGGCTAGCGAGGAGAGCAGTGAAATGTATGAAGCACTTAGACCACAAACATGTTTCCATGCTACTGGACAACCAATGAGCAAAATGTCCATTATTCCTCTCTTCTTTTTGATAACCTCTGTGCTAGACTGGATGTTAATGGTACTTGTTAATGTAGTTTCGGATTTAAAGGCAGAGCTGAACTTCCCATTGCAGCACTCACGGAGACAAAGAGGACACACATGGCAGAGGTGCAGCTCTGGCAGCGTCTGTGGCAGCCTGGAATGCGCTGTGGGTTTACTGGGTTTATAAATAACCGACAGAAACAGGCAGACACAAAAGGCAGTGCTGTTCGGAGCAAGGCCACTCTATCCAAGCACCCTCTGCACCCTTGCAAGCAGCCCCGCCCTCGTTTGCCAGAGCAGTTAGCACCAGCAGGGCCAGTCTGCCTGTCTGTCTGTCTGTCTGTCTGTCTGTCTGTCTGTCTGTCTGTCTGTCTGTCTGTCTGTCTGTCTGTCTGTCTTCGATTGTGGGCGTTTGTTAGAAATAAAGGAGAAGCAGAAAGTAAGGACGTAGACACACAGTGAATTAGGCTACCATCAGCAAACCTCCTGATGGTAATCACATTGTGGACAAGCACGGACCTATTTAAAAAAACAAAGAATGTGACAACAGTTGTTTGGAGTAATAGGCAGACAGCTGTTAGAAAAAGACGGCATGGCGTTTCATTGTAAATCTGAGCAGTGCAGAGCTGACAGGGCTGGATCATGAAGAGAATCAATCCGTTTTTTGCCTGATTGTTGGTCTCATCTATTCTGATGTCTGCACCCAAAGCTCGGACCGGAACAAATCATTCTGTCCTATATCTTATATTCCTCTCACCACCTGTCCTCCACGTCCTCTTGTAATCAGGATCTGTAATTTAATGTAATGGCATGCATGGGGAGCAAGCTGGGTAGGGAGAGGATGGGATAAGTGAGGGACTGAAACAGCTTCCACAATATAGTCCGTATAGTCGCACTGAGTGGGCTGCACAATATGCATTTATTTACCCATTCATCATCTAGCGGAAAATTGGATTGGGAAACCTAATCTGCATTCCCATGTGACTTCCCATGCGTCTGTTTCAAAGTTCTTCATATAAACCAAAAACCAAGGTGCTGCAGCACCTTCGCAATCAGCTGCATCTCTACAGGAAACATGGAACTCTCTCGTTCTGGCAGAGAGCCTCAACAAAGGCATGTGAGGAACGTAACAGCTAAAACGCCTAAATTAATACGCCATTATTTTGTTGGTTCAATAACATCCAATGGAATATCACTTGCCCTCCAAACCTCAGACAGCAGGATAACACTAAGTTCAACCATGACAGACAGAAGTCTCTTGTAAGTCCAGAGAGACTGGGTGCATGGGCCAGCCCAAACATGAGGGGTACTTTGATAAGGATTTCAAACAAACAATGAATGGACTTAAACTGGGCACTGAGTTGTGTACTCTAACACACTGCAAGTGTGTGTGTGTGTGCGTGTGTGTTTGTGTGTGTGTGGAAGGGGTGGCTGGGGGGCAGGGGGGTCAGCCAACAACTTTTTAGTCACCTCTTTAATACTCAAGTCAGTACACAATGTTCTGTACTTTTATACCCACTGTTCCTCTTACCTACAGTGAGATGTTAATTTGCAGACGTGTATACAGCTCTGTCGGCGGAGAGCGGATCTAATTAAATGCGGTTCCACATTAACAGGATTGGGCGAACCTAACGTTTCCTGCCTGCTCCCTATAGCCTGTGAGTGGCACTCAGGGTAATGCACGAAAGCAGGCACAGGACCAAATGTTTCCTGGAATACACACGCCCTGTCAGAGACGAGTGAAACCGACATCCACACACACAGCCTACCAGCTCACAATGTGCTTTCAGCGTGCTGGAACATGGCATCGCGGCAGAGGTGTCACTGTAACACAATGGCGGAGGCAAGGAATCAGCACGGCACAACCAGATTAAAAAAGAGGCCTGGCTCTTTATGTAGCTCCGGGCTAAATGTAAAGGTGTGGCGTGTAATGTTGTTCTCCTTCTCGCTGCAATTACAGGCTTAGGGCCTCTTCTCAACAGCCGCTTTCTTTTTCAACTTTGCGTTGCGATTTTGCTTAGAGTGGGATTAAGGGTTTATATATGATAACATGTACCCTAGTCTCAGGCACACCCCACTACCACCTGCAGCCTGAAGCCAGAGAGACACACCAGGAAATTGTGGTTTGCTTAGCAAATAGCCTAGATACCACAAGGTATTTGTGGTAATCCTGCGTAATGACTAGGCCATGCGCAGTGTGACTATGTGCTGTGTGCTGTGTGGATTGCGTGGTTTGCATAATGTTTACAATAGACCAAATGACATTCCGAAGTCAAAGCACCAGCTCTAAGACTATGTATAAGGACATCATGCTATGACGAGGATAACAACAGGAATTTACAGTATAATGTAAGCCGCATGCTTCCATGTGTGTGTTTGCAAAAAAGGGATAAAGCAGTATTGTTTCCATTGTGCTTTTGAAAGACCACAATCTGTTTGTCTTTAACTTGGAACCAGCTGGAGAGCCAAATAGTTTTAACTGACAAAACAAATGGCATTACAGTATCTGGAGCTATGAACGTTGTGTTGTAAACAGCCGATTCTTGTTCAATCTTGGCCAACCAGGAGGCCAGATGAGTCTCCAGGACAAACTCTGTTTATGTGCTCACTGACTTCGGTTAAGCAACAGTGCAACTGGTCAAGATCTCCTAATCGCTTTGCTTGTACTGCAGAATTGCAATGAATGCGTGGATATGGGTTCGCTCAAACAATATTTGGAGTTTCTGACAGAAAGCCTACCACAAATAGACCGCACAGCCTGATCTTTGCTCCGGAGTGTCACTTCGGCTCGCTCTCTGCTTTATGGTCCTGAAACATTTCCTGCCATTCTACACAACTTCAATCCCTCCTCCACAACCACAATATCCTCCCCAAAATAGCTTTAGACTCACTCAACCTTGCATGGGGCAAAGAGAAGAGGTTATATTAAGGCAATGGCTAAAACACTTTTTGAAACAATTTAACCCATATGTTGCAATAACAGAGGAATTATGTAAAAATAACAAAACAAAATGCCTCTTCAGAAAATAACAAACTGTAGTACTGCAAGCGAGAATGGTACATTGCATAGTTTAAAAAAATGGAAATGGAGTAATAAGACTGTAAGAAAAGCAATTATTTATTTATTTATTTATTTATTATGTTAGTTGCCTATAACATGCATACTCAGTAAAGCAACTTTAAAACCATACATTTCGCAATATTATGCCATTCAATTAATCCCCAGGCATGGTAACAGCATGGGATGGAAGGCAATATAGTTTTGAAATGTCATACTCAGCTATTTGTTCCATTGTCTTTGTTTTTGGCAAGGAGGCAAACTAATTTGTCAAATTATATTTTTTCCCAGAGGGGTACAATGTGTACTTGTGTTCCCCACTAAATCCTTCCGGGTGGTCTGGCCAAGTGAGCAGCAAATGGACTGGCCTGGACTGGTTTAGCCCAGATTGGACTGTTGTATGGGTCTGTGTCTGAGCATTTTCTATCCATCATTGCCACATCCCGCTTCTCTAAAACAACAGCATCCCTTGCATTAATCAAACCGGTCACCAGTACCAATTATTCATTTTAATGAGCACACACTCATTGCTTCACAGAGTTTCTTAACTGTTTCTCTTTGGAAGTATGTCAACGGATTTTATACATCACACAACAAAAACAAAGAAACAATCCAAAGAGCAATCGCAAGTGACACTATGGAATATGGGGACGAACAGGAGAACAAAAGAAACGTCCGTTATGTTATGTTGTTTTATTCAACTTCCTCTGGTCAACATGTTACACACACAACATAGTTTACCATGGCTTCCCTACAATAGGTTTTTAATAGCTCCATGATGCAGTTGAGCATTAGATGAGGCTATAGCTTTGGCGGGGGAGGGCGGCTGTTGTTAAGGATAGGCTAGGCTGACCGTGTTGCTCATGAGCAGAGGATGAAAAGCAAGACAACCAGGCAACACATTCTTTCATACTATCGCTGGGAAAATCTGTGCCTCAGAGCAGACATTGGTAGGATTATTTGATTCTGCCCAAATACCCGCTTAATTGCTGCAGCGCAGTGTTCCATTAGACCAAGGCAAGCGGCACGAGTTTACATACAAGCAAACGTAAAGCAGGATATCCTGGTAACAATCCTCTACCGATGTGATAATGACTCCCCAGAATCAAAGTCCTTAAAAGGATGACTCCCCTTTACAGGAAGATAAGGGTTGAGGTTAACCGAGAATATTAGGTTTTCCTCAAACGACGTACATTTAAGGATTTGATCTTTTTTTCTTGATAATGTATCACTGTGGTATAAGACAAAGTAATTGTTTAAAATGTGGCTATATGTTATCATGTTAGTACCAGAAGCAAAAGAAAACAATCTTATTCCATTCTATACTCTGAGTCTTGTGACTCAAACTCCCTTCCTCCATGTCGATATTTTTCAAATAGGCATTTACTTGTATTTGCCAAAACCTAATCATGTATTCATGTAAAATGCTAATCAGCCTGCATAATATAAGACACTGCCTGCCCAATATCTGACAAATTATATCATATTATGTATATCATCAATTGTTCATATTTCATACTTCATCAGGAAATTATACAGTGACTGAACTGTCTGTTTTGAGACACTTTCACATAACACCCGTTTTGATATTTGTGATATCATGGAGCCTATTCAATACTTTCCATTGTAAAATTGTTTAATACATGTAAATTGCTTTCTGAAAAAAAAATTCATATCTAACGCTCCCATTGTCATTACTGTCTCATAACACACTAGACAGGTATTAAACGCACATCAATGTTCCAATCACAAAGGCCCCGAGCCAGCGGCTGAGAATGGGACTTTATTAACGGTAATATTCCTCATTGAACTTAATCTCTGGAGCAGCGGGGCAGAATCAATGCTTACCAAAGCCTGTCAAGAAACGGCTTTGCATATATTGAGGTTCAGTGTGGAAGCTGGCATGGTGCCGCACTAGTACCCCTGAAGAACACGGCTCACATTCCTCAACCGACACCCAGCTACGGAAGAGTCTACCCAGACACGGAGCCTAGCCTCTTGCAGTGACCTAGTCGGCTGGTCTTTGTCACATAGTTAAGTCCATAGCCTTGCGATGGACCGGCGACTTGCTTCTGTGTTATTTAAACTTTTAAACCTTGTACAGCGTCTTTGAGTGTTTTGAAAAGCGCTTTATAAATATAATGAATTATTCCTATTAAGTAATATATAAATATCCACATACATTTATATTGTTTATTTTATTTATACAGCGTTAATCGACTGAGACCAGTTCCCTTTTCCAGCAGGTCCTTCTTTAAAGGGAGATTATATATACATATACATTATATATATATATATATATATATATATATATATAAACATGTATATATGTATGTATATGTATATGTATATGTGTGTGTATATGTTTATGCACACTGTGTGTATGACAGTGGCAACAGAACAATGCTAACCAACCTAATTATCAATAGCATGTAATTAAGCAGCCTCAGTTCGCCTTAGTTTTAAGACATATTAGCACCACCACCACCAGTGCATCATCATGCATTCATTGCTTTGTTTGATGTGGACTTCTGGATCACATTTCTGTATCACTTCCACTCAGCCTCTTTACTATCCTCCTCCTGTGCTCACTCTTATTAAACGGGTGACATTGGCGCTTGTATCACAGCATGGAGGGAAAAAATCACTCAACGAGGTTTGTAATGAGAACAGCAGTCCTTGTACAGTGGGCACAGGGCAAACTGCCAGACGTGCAAAAAGACGGGGTTGACTTCAGAAGCAAGGTCATTTTGGTTCCCGCTATTAACAGCACATCAACAACCAGGCCAGATAGGCAGGGACTCAGCCAGGCCTGAAACCCAGCCTATAGCCTTGTACCCCCGCCACTTGCCCCCAGCCTTGATCTGCGATTAACACCCATCGGTCGGCCTTCAACATGAGAAAATGACTGTTTAAAGCATACAGGCATAAATGAGTGAGAAATTACATTTTTAATCAAGCTGAAATAATCGGTCCAGCTAATAGTGATGTGGGAGTTAAGAGGAAAAAAAGGGGGGGGGGGGGGGAGACTTGCTTTTTTCCCGAACACCGTTTTAATCATTGACACCTGTACAAAA
>JAVQJS010155896.1:0-45692 GCA_036024795.1 Galaxias rostratus
CCCCCCCCCCCCCCCCCCCCCGGGCCTCTTGGCTGTTTTCTGACTTGTTTTTGATTTTTGTTTGCAGGGTGGAGGAGCGAATTGACCCCCTGATACAGAAACTGGGACCTTATGTCCAGGCCTTCATTAAGACCAGCGAGATCAGCAATTTTGGGAAGACGGAAAAGTCTAAAAGGCCGTGCCCAGGCTCCCCTATGACAAAACCAAAGCACTGTGGGGACTTTGAGGTGAAGCCAAAGTCTCTGGCAGGCTGGCAGAAAATTCGACAAAGTGTTTTTGGAATGGAGTTTGAACTGGAAGAGACTGACGAGGATGACCAGGATATTCGATATTTTTGAGATGATAATAGTGAGTGGATTGTCCTCCTGGGATCAATGAAAGGAAATGGACAACATTCTATCCTACTGACACATTTAGCCTTCGGCTTCATGCAGTATTAAGCTAGATGAGAGATATTATCTTCAAACACAGAAGTGAATGATTTATTGATTTAAGTCAGTAAACATGTGAAGTTATGTTTTATGGGCATTACAGTCACTTTGTAATTCTTCATTCTTCCTGACGCTATATATTAAACATTTGCACAGATTGTAATGTTTAGAAATAGTCACAACAACAGCCAGTATGCATCGAAATCAAGGTATCTATATCAAAAAGCAGAGCTTTTACAGAAAATAAACACAACAATGGCTTTAATATTTAAGCTCTAACAGACCTTTAAACTTTTGTTTAAAAGTGTATGGATAAGAACTATGGTTTCAAAAGCGTTGATGGAGTAATAAAGGAAATTATGGACCACATTAACCTCTTCAAACGGCAAGCAGGCTAGTCAGGCTAGATCTTCCTCTGACAGATAAAATAGGAGGTGTACTGGCATGGGAAACGGCTCCAGCTCTTCTCAGGTGGCTCTCCAGCTGTCAGCATGCCACAGTATCCAGTTGTCCATTTGTTTTCATCAGCAAAGTATCTGCAAAAACACACAGAAACAATCCTGAGATATAAGCAATTTTGTGCTGTATATAATTATAACAGTGCCTTTCTCACATCTCCCACCTTGTCACCAATGCAGTGTTGTTAACCCAGGTCCACTCTGTCTTTATTCTGCTTAGACCTATCCAGTACATTAGCGTCCCCTGACTTGTCAGAAAGTCCTGAAATAAGCGACAGTAGTTAAGATTTGGTAGTGATAGTAGAATCCTTGCTTCAGTAATTAATGTCAAAGATTAGAAGGAAACAGCTAGAGGAAATATGCAATGCGTGTTCCAGATATAAGGACAGTACTTGAACATTCTGTTGGTTTATGATGGCCAGATCTCCTCCTTTAGCCTGACACTCCGTCCTGCTTTCACTCCAGTTCAGCCGGGTATTGGATAGGTAGAAGCAGAAGTTGTCATAAGGCATCCAGGCCAGCGGGCACTGGTTATGGCAGCCTGACCCATGAACACAACCGCCCTCGGTGAATGGACAGTAAAACAATATATACATTAACTCAGAAAACAAAAATGAATCAACACAAAATCCTTGGCTTCAATAAACGTTCAATGATACCATTTATTAATATTAGCATTTGGTTTTCCATGTTGTTTTTTCGTATGGTTGTTGTGAAATTGTGTGTTTGTGGTTTGTTTCTAACCTATGACTGTTGTTGTTGGATGTACCAAGACAATATTGAATATAACATTACAATCGTTATAGTATTCCGAGTTGTAATAATAATTTCCAATATTCCTGGTCAAATGTTACTTTGATGCTGGATGTTATGTAGTCACAGATGCTATGGAATAGCGGTTATAGGTTGTACAAATGGAAACTTGTATATTAAAATATACTATGATATAAAAAAGGATATTGTATTACATACATTTGAGTCAAATCATTTAACTTGGGGCTGGCATATTTTACCTGTTTGAGATCCAACACCTCTATCCCGTTTCTCAGTGTTCACTACCGAATTGGGGGGAAAGAGTGGACAAGTGACTATAGAGTACAATGGCACATTAGGATTTCTCTGCTCAGACCAGTATCAAAATGTATTTCAGAGAGCAAATACATTTTAAACAGTTTACAGTTTTATCTACAATAGCAGATAATCACTGTATGACTATGAAAAAGCGAAGAACAGCATGATCTTGTTTTCGCAAAGCTTTGTCCAGACCTGTACAATTGGATACTCACATTTTGCCCACAGGACAATGATGACCAGCACTAGGATCAAGCAGATGATGCTGAGCAGGACACACCAGATGCGATACAAACGCACCTTCCCAAGGTTCTGCGGCGCTGTATTTTGGAAGGAAAACAATATTTTGGAAACACTTTTATTTATTGACCAATCTTTCTAGTGGTCTTTTCATGCACACGCTGGCCTACCTTTCTTGTCATTCAACTCAACCGACAATTTGCTTGAAACACTTGACGATTTGAGGCTGGCTTGGTCCAATGTTTTGGCATCAGTTGGAAAAAGTCTACAAATTGTAATGTACATTTCGTCTTTGAGCTGTCCTTGGTGGTTTTTCAAGACTCTGGGTTTATCTGTCTATGCGGCTGGCTCACTTCTAACTGCGTCACAGATCACATTTGGGGAGCCCTCCCTCAGCCTTGTCTCTATGGTAACGTGCCATGTTCGGGTTAATTAACTCCTCATAGAGCAAAATACTTTGCTTGTCCTTTAATCTGTCTAAATCCTGCCTCTTTTTTTTCTCTCTCTCTTCAAAGTAGACGATTGAATTTATCTGGAAAGCCTGGTATACCTTTTAATTGTATTTCCTCTATTTAAACATGGATGTATTGTCTTCTATTCAGAGAGGGAACCTTTAACAAGTACTAAAGATCCAACAGTGTAACAGTTTGACTTAATACACAGAGGCAATACAACTATTTTCAGATGCAATTCCATCTTGCTACAGCCAGATGGCTATGAACAGAAACAATTACCATGCCAGGAAAACTAGATCATAATGTAACCATAAAAACATAGGATTTTGTCTTTCTTTGTTACTAAATGAATCCAGACTATTTGTGTATCACTCAATATGCTGTGTTTTAACAATCAAGTTCCTATTTTTCAATCTCTGAATCACAGAGTAGGGAAAGATTGTCTTCTTTTCAGGTGATGAGTATCCCTGCAGAGTTTGCACTGAAAGCCAGCACAAACAGGAATTAGGAACTAATAATTAGTTATGGGCTATATCTTAGTGTACTAAACAACTTTGTTTTATTAACGTATCTACTTATTTTTTATACATATCTGGCCGTGTTGAGAGCGTATAGAGAGGGGGTGGTTCTGAGACGTCATTGCTCATCGTTAAGCTTTGTGGAAGTGTCCTGGTCTCAAATTAACAAAACATCTGGGATGGAGTGTGCCCATTATAAAATCCCGATGACATATCTGCACTCAACCCAAGTCTATAATATTGTCCTTTGAAGCGCTCATCTTGGAATGTGCCCTAATGGATACATCCTATCCTGTGTATATTGAAATGTCCCTTCTGCTTAAGTAATTTTGTGTGACTTATCATTAAATAAGAGTTTTTATTTTTAATTAGAGGAACTAAAGTAGCACAATTATTTTAAATTACTCAGACATATACAGACAATTATTTATCTGTACTTTTTTCCTGTGCTATTTCCTGTGTTATAATTATCACTTAATGAAACTAACTGCAAGAGACTTTAGAAAACATACTTTACTGAACTTCATTCTTAGGTTCTCTTTTAAGGCACCGAGTATGTTGTAAGGTTACATTTGCAGAAGTAAAAGTGAAAATGTAAAGAAAATTGTCAGTAAAGGATTTCAGCAGTACACCAGAAGTTCATTGTTTGGTAACCGCATTTCTTCTCGAGCGATTTCCTAGAAACATGCTTTAACAAAAAATAAGTAATCTTGAGCAGCCTGTCTTGTCTTTTCTTTCATTCATTGTTTTGTTAATTTTAATTTATTATTATTAAGCATTATAAAAAAAAAAGTATTTGCAATATGTACATTATGTATACTATACTCTTATCTACTATACTATACTATACTCTATACTTTTTTTTACCGCTAATGGAGCATTTTTCATACACAAAAAAATAAAGAAATATACAAATGTTCTGCTTTTTTATTTTTTCTGCAATTATAGTACTTTAGTTGTGAAATGTTGGCTTAACCTACACAGTGAAGTCATAGTTCGGCATTAAAAGGTACCTTGCCAAAAAGGTAAATCTAGAAACAAGTATAATATACCTGGCTGATGTTTCATGAGTGGTTGGCCAGCTGTAGAATAAATATCTTCTGTTGGGGTCCCAAGTGTAGAATAGACACTCGCTTCAGTTTCTTCTGCAAAAGCGAAAATATTAGATAGATTAAGAACAATAAATGCTGTGATATCAGATAATGCACTTGCAGATCTAAAAATGTATGTATCTGCTTCATTGGGCTGAGTTAAGTGGACATTTCATATTTAATTGAATTTCATATCGAATATATTTTCCTTCAGTCCTAAACCCTTTCTCACTGTTTGCTGCCACCTCAGATTCTTCGTCAAAAGTAACAAAAAGACTTACATAAATGACCTTGTTAAATAATGTATACTAAAAAACAAAAACAGACGATCAATTCATGAAGTTGCATGATAGAATATTGGATATTTATTCACCCTTTCCTTCCGTTGTTAAAACCTTTTCACGTTCTTCTGCGGCTTCTGATGCTTCTACTAAAAACAATTAAAGAAAGTATTTCAGATGTATTACTACAACCATATGTACCCAAGTCAATAAGTTGTAATGCGAGGATATTTGAAATAGATGAATAGATAGATTTTAATGCACCATAATGAGTTAGGTACTCGTGGTATATTCAGATCATATTGTAATATACCTTCTGTATTCAACACTTTTCCCCTTGCTGCCACGACATCAACAGCAACACCTTCCTCCTCCAAAGGGATCACCTGCATCTCCATGGCTGACTGTGACCTTTCTACTGCTTCTGTTTTCCCAGAAGCTATGAGCAGGTGAAGTCAACCAAAAATCTTTATTCAGTTGAATTCCAATCATTTTGTATACACTTAATTTTGGAAGTTTTGCTCTTTACTTGTAAATGTATAACTCATGAGCATTCATCCAGATCCACACATTAGTTTAAATAACATTATACTGTACCTTGCTCAATCAAAAAGAGAAAAGTTCTTCCGAAAACAGAAGACGCAGCTGAATAGGAACACTTGCTCTGAGTGAACCTTCCCTTTCTCTTTCCTCCTCACACATAAAACTGTTTAGTCACAACCACTACCATATTGACGTGTCAGTACAACTCCCCAGTCACACCAAAATTACATTAATGTGTGGTGTAAAAACTATGACTGCATTTATAAAATACATAGACATAGGCAAAAGTATGTAGACATTATTAATGTTGGCATTATTTCTGATAGATTTTGTGTAAATAATGCGATAACAGTAATCAGTAATTCATGCATTTTGATCTTTATTTTTCACAAGAAACTTCATGATATTAAATTACAAAAAAATACTATTTGCAATAAATACAGATAACTGACTGAGAGAGAAAGATAAAAATGAAGAGAGTGCTGCCACATTCTCTCAAATTGAATAAAACAATACCACAAATTAACTTTGAATTTATACGACTTCTACTGCTTATTATTAAACTGTTTAGCAATATAAAATATTTTCCTGGGTTGGAAGAAAAATCCAACTTAATATGTTCACCCAAAAATACTGACAAATGTAACTTATTCAATCTACCCCATCCAATATTTACCCACTCCATCAGCCCTCTTATCAATACTAATATCAAACAAAGTAATAATGATGTGAAAGATAACAGCTTCAGCGATCAGCCTTGGTTCTCTCTCTCTCTCTCTCTCTCTCTCTCTCTCTCTCTCTCTCTCTCTCTCTCAGGCACCATATACACTCTCATTACTGTAAGTCATATACAGGAACAGATCCTCCTCATGATGTTCCTGGAACAGAGAAATGACAGGAACAAATAGTGAAGTTTCTGATGAATTGTGATATATTACAGAAGTGCAATTATCAAAAAAATTGATTCAAAGGAAAATAGCGATCATAAGGATGTATTCAGTTTTTTATGAACCAATAGCCCAATTAGAAGAATAAGTCTGTTCTACCTAGTTCAAATGTTAAGTATGGCTCATGATTGAGTGAAAAACTGTGTAAAAACATATTGAAAACTGAACTATGTACATTTCAAAAAAGCTACCTACAACAAAGTTACATCGGTTTAGAGTTTGTAAATATGTGTTTATTGTTGAGTGTGTTACACACCAGTGGAATGAGTTTATGAGGCTTATTTACCTCATACACCGCGGACAGCGGGGAGCTGGATGGGGGAAGGGAATTGTTGACAAAAAAGAAAAGGGCCTCTTCAGGTCTCATAGACACACGCTGCCGGATAAGGAAACAAAGCTGGCCCACTGGGTAAAAGAAAGACAAGAGTTGGGGTGAACAAAAAAAACATGTGAGGAACAAAATGTGCACTTCAGACTTTCGTTTTATAATAATACAAAGAAAGAGGTAGTAGAGAAAGAGAGGAGGTTGGTGGGGGGAGGGGGTGCTCGAGTCTGTCAAAAGTCTTATGACACAATTATAATGAGCAGATAGTTTGGAAAATTATGATAGGGGATCAGTTTCACCTGTTAAATCTGAGGGCACCAGGTATTTCTTCTTGTCAAGGTCGGGAGCTCGTGACCTGGCAGCCCTCTCCACAATGATCTGATGAGAGAGAACCACAAGTAATTAATCATCTATTAGACAGATAAGCAGAGATCTGTGTTCTGTTCAATAACCTGATAACTGTGACTACACATTCATTTGTACTGTATTATTACTGAAATTTCTGACCTTCTCTAACAGTGGGTTCTTTCAAGGTATCGTACATGCAACTCAGTAGCCAATTACTGATCAATCTTGACCTGACAGTTGAATAACTAATCCCTATTTGGAGGTTTGTACTAAAACATTCATTCAAGAGTACAAAATATAGAACGAAAATAATGTATTAAAAGAATCAGATGGTCACCCATACCGGTATTTTGTCCGGATGTTTCGCACGCACTCTCTCGCCTTCGGCTCTCCTCACCTCCAGGGGTACAGAGCGCTGGTACTGACTGTCCATCTAAAGAAAGATAGAGGAAACTGGCTATTACTACATCTACAAAAAAACATTACATATAGTTAATGGTAAAATAATGGACGGCAAACTAACCGCCAAATAGTATGCACACTGTGCCAAACGCGGTAGCCAACAATGAATGCATGCAAATGTAAATTATGAATGATGCAGCTAGAACCTCTAAACATTGCCAAAACAATTACATTTAGTGTCTTATTGGTCAGTCTCTCGGCGCTGATCAATAACAACAATGGTTATAAAATATTAATGGTGGCCTACATGTGCTATGCAGTAACTGCCTGAGCATAACCAAAACAACCTCGAGGTATGATCACGTCAATGTAACCCCTTTTTCATAACAATGCCGATGTGGCAACGTTTTGACTGCTGTATCTGGACTATTGCGACAGGGATTGACGGCAATGGACATTAAAAATATTCGGCAAATACCGAAGATCTTGAATTGTTGTATTTATTAACTTGGCAACATGCTAACATTAGCTAAACTTAGTTAAGATGGGGGTAAACAACACTACCAACAACAGTGGGCTGGAGACTCACCTCAGGCTCGGGAAAAAATTAAAAACTAGTTGGTAACTAGTAGGAACCAAATGTAGAAATGCGGCAACTTATTCTTATTCGTCACGTAAGAAAAGTTGTAATATAGCGACAGTGCGGGTTATTTTTAACTCAAATAACATTGAAAAACAGGACTAGAATGTAGTTTTAAGATGTCGACGAGGCGTTTACCAATTCGTCTGTACAGAAACAACAAAATAATATCACGCCCCTTTATCAAAATTATGGCAAATGAACTACATGAACGCTTGATGTACTTTTCAACTGGTCCAGTCAGAGAGCGGAAAGGGTGGGTTTTCTGTTTGTTGACTATGCTGTCATTGGATACATTTTCTTGTCATTCAAAACGTGTCCCCTGTTCCCTGTTTTTTTCGAGTGATGGCAACTTTACCCAATCAAAGTTGTTAGAAAACTAGGCCACACCAGTTACGGGTAGAAGGTCTCGCCCTGTTACGTGCACGACGTGGCTTTTAGAACAACCTTTCCTTCACGAACACAGGTGTCATTTAGTTCTTCGTCTGATAACTTTGCGAATAATATGTTGTCTAATGCATTAGGAATTGAAATAGTAGGCAGCAACTCTGGTTACAAATAATTTGTATTGTAATTACATATTTGTAAACCATAGAGACAAACAATGAATAAAGGACTTTTATGTCGATACTCCATAACGTGGTCATTTTACAAATGTCAAAAATATTTATACTGTTGAAATAATGTGAACATATCTGCTATACACATCTTTCATTATTTTTGACCGTTTTACTATTTACAAATACAGCAATTCTGTCGACTTGACGTATAACAATATGACCAACACATTTTTTCCACAAAGACATTTAAAACACTCAAATCCAGACATGTCTAAGTATATCATGTTGCTACATGCAAGTAATCTCATTAAAAATGTGATGAACAGGTTGAGTGAGTCCTATTATTTTCCAATTTGACAGTCACTGGGTCTTACTGAAATGTCCATTTGGATTGCTCCCTTTTAAGAAACCCTTTGTAAATATCCATGTAAAGTCCTCAACAGTTAGCTTCTGTCAGGCCAAACCTTTTCACAGACAGCGAACACTAAATTCAGCATGCACCATTGTGTCTGTTGTTGCTGATTTTTTTCTTCAGTTTGTAGTTGTCATTTGTTTTCAGCATAGTGTTAACCACTATAGCACTAATGAGTCATAATGCTCTCTTTTCACACAGCAGCTGCCGCTGTTGTAATTTTAAGGGCATCGGTCAGGTTGCGTTGTCGTACTCTGGAGCTGGTAATAGCCTCCAGGTGGGACACAGGAGCCCAGCCCCGCTGACGGTCTGACAGTCTGGTCCCCTCTACCCAGCCTGCAAGGATACAAAGTTTAAGACTTATACTCATGCTATTGTTCTAAAGTGATAGCCCATAAACCATTATTGCCAAAGTTGCAGGTTGTAAAACTATTATCATAGTCAAATGTTTCACTTACCGTCACTGGTTTGTTGGTGAACTAAAATTACTTCAGCTTTTTCCAAGGATATCTCATCTGGTTGCTGTGCAATAATAGCCCGAATACACTGCATCTGTGTAAAGTCTGAGACGGGGACGAATGTCATAGCAACTTTGTCAATAGGGCTTCTAGACTTTTGAATAGTCTGTCAGAAAACATCAAATTGGATTGTTTAAAATGATTTAGTTATTTAAAAATAATTCAGTTCAACAGTGTTAACCAAAACACTACATTAACTGCTATGCAAACATTACATGTTTGGCACAACCACCATTTCATCCCAACGTGGATTTATGGATCACCTTGTGCAGCAGAGTAGTCAATTTCAGCATGGGGTCGCGATACAGCGGTTATCCATCGCAGCTTATCGCTCCTAAAAGCACATGGAGAAAAACATTTCCCATACTATTTGTACAAATCTAAATTTGTTGTTATTTGGTATGTCCAAACACAAATGTGGACTGTTAGTCAAAACTACCCCAATACCCTTCTGTCTCTTACTGTGAGTCTGTCCGCAGCAGAAGGGCTTTGTTGGAGAGGTAGAGGCGGAACAGGTTCTTCTGGAGAGAAAGTAGTTTGACCCGACAGTTCTCAGCACGCAGTTCTGATACGGGAGCGTGGTCTATTACGATAAACCTACCTCCTCTAAAGAAAAAGGAGCAGATCCCAAAAAAGAAGTAGAACAATAGGAGGGTAGAACATGGGAAATGGGGTGAAGAAGGGTTACTTAGTGACAGAGTGCTTGATGTGGTCTGTGAGTGTTTGTAAAATGCAAAGTAAGGAACATGGCTGTACTCACTCCTTATGCAGTGAGAGCAACAAGTAGTCGTTGAACAGGTGAAGATAGACATTCCTTTCTGACTCTTTCATACTGAAATCCATCATCTCAGTCACCGGCCCCTCTCGCACTAGCCTCCGCGACTGACTGACCAGGGGTAGAGTCTGTAGCGAGTGTGTGTGAGGGAGACAGAGAGAGATGAAAACATTAAGTTGAGTGTTCACTCACTTTACAACACATATCAGTATTGAGAGGTCTTGTTCAGAACTTACTCTGCATTCAAAGTCCACTTTGGCACTGAGTGACACCAATGACTCGATGCTCTTCATCTGTGTAATACTGTCATTACTCTCTATGATCAGCTGAGAATTACGTTGAGGCAAACAGGGGTAACAAAGAGAGGCATGTGAGACATCTGTGAACTATTTGTGGTAGTGTAAAGTATTGAATGTTCCTGTACTGAATATTCTGTTACTGGACTGTATTATTATCAGGAACATACTTTCTCCAGTAGCTTTAAAGCTTTTATAGCCTGGGTTTCGTCCTCAGTGCCTGGAGCAGTTCTCTTCAAAATGTTCTGCAGAGACAAATAGAGCATGTCATTAATCGACCATCTCAGTAAATCCTTTCAATGAGCATCGCTAACTTTCAGATCACACACACAAACACACACACACACCTGCACCAGTAGCTTGAGTCGTGTGATTCTCTGGAATGGCAGGATGAGAAAGGAGCGAAGAGGAAGTCGCTGACATACTGTACTGCGTTCCAACTTTTCAACAACTCGTTTGAAGCCTGGATTCTCACTCCTGGCGAGGGGTGAAAAAGCACAAAGGAAAGTGATCGAGGATTATTTTTCACTGACATGACAGAAAACCCTTCTATAAACTGACAATATTCTTTGTGTTTGCTAACATATTTTTTATATTTTTAATACGTTCCTCATAGTAAATGAATGTGTGGCAAGTCATTGAAGAGGGGCTTACATGAGTCTCTGATATGTAGCGTCTTGATATGATTGGTTAGTGAGGTAGGGCACGTAGACCATTTTGAAGTGTGGACAGTAGCGAGCGATGATGTCACACACAGTAAAGTGTATAGTATCTGAGTCTATCCTTTCCTCCAACTTTGACAGAAAACTGAAAGACCGGTAAAACACTCTCATGAGTTCTAAAATCTTATAATTGTGGCAAAAAAGTGTAGAGAAAATGCATTACAATTAAAACCTCAAAGTGAATGTACTTGATAACTTTTATTGAGGAGTTCTTGTGTGGTATATGACCTGTGACTTATGGCACGGACGTCAGCCAGTCGAGAGAACAGCCAGTTCCTGTCCTGGGCAGTCAACAGTGCCCCCAGCTGTTTAGACTTGACAAAGTGCTCCACCACGATGTCCAAACTCCTGCAGTAGGACGCTTCAGAGGTCAGCACCTCAAATCTAACCTGGGGGCGGGGGGTTGAAAGGATGGAGAGAAAAGAGGAGTGTAAGATGACCGGAAGGTATTTCAGAAATCAAAGGGTCCAACCCTAAGTTGCGGTCTTATGACGACCTTTCCATAGAAGCTCTGATGCCGGAAATATGACTAAGAGTAGGCAAATGTCGAATATGACTTTGGCTTGCTCAATACTAGAAAAACACAGTTTTTAAGAATTTCAATAAAACTAAAGAAACCTTAGCACAGCAACAAAATCAACTGTCTGCCCTCTGGCACTGTCAGCATAATACATGTGATCATGTCACAGACACAATTCTCATCACAAAGTAAATTTTTCAGACAATATGAGAGTGGACGTTTGCAAGTCAAACAACAATGTATGTTGAACAACAGCCAAATAATTGTAAGCTTTTCAGCATTCCTAAGATCATTATCTAAGATAATGAAAAATGTAAATATAGACCATAACATACTAGGCTCTAAGGCATAGCAGAAAGCAATAAAGTAAAATATGCTCAAACAAGTATGTTTTCCTAGATACTGGGGCGTTACCTCCTGAAGGCGTCGCTGGTCCTCAGCCAGTTCACCCAGCTCTGTGCTGTTGCGAACCCCAGGCAGCTCCTGCCATAGTGAGGATGACTGGCCCAAGGATGCGGACAGCCTGGGTGAGCTGGCCCTTCTCTCTGTCTTGGGGGGCTCAGGCAGGGGCAGCGCCTTGGCACTGACCGAACTGGAGAAGGAGCCCGAGGGGAAAGGGAAGTGGTGATGGGGAGCAGAGGGCAAGGGTGGCAGAGGTCTGCGGGCGGGTGGGGGGGACGGAGACGGGGAGGAGACAGGGGACGGGACGATGAACGAGACGGGGTCATCACTGCTGGACAGAAAGTCGGAGCGAGACTGGCGCATAATCTCAATGTTTTGGGCCGCTTCGTTATACTGCTGGTAGAGCTGGGCCTTATCTGGAAGAAGGAGATGGAGGGAATGAGGGAAAAAGTAGGAAATACTTAGGGAGCAGGAGACAGGGAAAGAGAGAAGTAACTGGAAATTGTTTGGCTTGGACATTCCCTTTACACATACTTGCTGGAATGCGAAGTTGCAGCAGCAGCAAAAAAAAATCTCAAGGAAGGAGTTATAAATGCCTGCACAAACTTGCCTTGGCCCTCAAGCTGTGCATGCGCACACAAATACACACATGCAATCCTTTCCCGTCTTTCACCCAACATCCCCATGACACGTTGTACAACTGCCCGCAGTGCAGCCATTTTAGCATGTTCATTAGATAACAGGTTTGAACTGCTGTACACGTGGACAAATGCAAAGCGGAAGGCGTTTCAATTTGTTCAGTGTCTTTGAGCCTGAAGTAAGATAAGTACATCCACATTAGCCACACTTGAGTCACACAGTAACGGAAAGAGGTCTGTCACATATTCACGTCTGATTAGATCAGCAGAAACACCCATGCTGCCTGCATGTTGCTTTGATTAAACTGATTCCCTACCCATTTTGAAAGTACATTTTAGTCTTAGAAACATTTTATTTAGCTAGAAAACATTGGCAGAAAAAGATACTCACTGAAGAACCTTGAGTTCTTCCTTTTTCTTTGGATTGTGTCCAAAACATTCCTGTAGTAAAAGAACAGTGATAAACAAAATGCAACATCAACACTCAATTCAAGCAAGCTAGCAAGCAGTAGGAATGAAGTATACTTGATATTGTGTTAAGCTGCATGAAAATTGATTAGGTCTTATAACTCACCTGAGCTCCACATCACCCCAACTGTCACTCCTCGTCTCCACATCATCTGGAAGAAGAAAACCTCCATTTGTCCAGTGGTTTCGAGAATGAAACAGTAACATTGCCCAGTAACCTACGATTGATGTTATGGCCCAATAGCTGGTTTGACTTGCAAAATATGTGCTAAAATAAAATACAAGTATTTGAAGTAATCAATAAATAGGTAAATCCCTTAATGAACAAAGTACACCTCAGCGTACTGAGAAAACAGTTCTGTTTGTTTGTCTCCCTCTTAAGTCTGTGACAACGTTTTGCCTGTCTAATACGTGTTCTGATTTGCAACAGCAGCCAAGCCCTGACTTTCTATTCTACAACTGGTTCTGTTATTCCCCATGAGATCCCCACCTACTTCACTCTCCTCCCTCCTCCAGTCCTCTTGCTTAAATTTTACCGACACAAGAAAGGGTTCCGCAAAGTCACCTCTCATACCACTTACAATCAGGAAAATAATGTTGGGGAAATTCTATCATTTTGCAAGTTAAGACACAGCTAGCAAATTTAGTTGAATAAAACCCTATTCAACAACACTGTGTGTGTGTGTGTGTGTGTGTGTGTGTGTGTGTGTGTGTGTTCCAATTTTGTCGGTGTGGTGTAAGTTAAATGCCTAATGAAGTTGTTTAGAAATGGTAAGTAAAGACCAATCAAGGAAGAAGTGTGTTGGTTGCGTTGGTTAATTTTCATCCTAGGGTAACATTGAATTGAGGGTGATTGAGTAAAGAATGATTTGAGCAGATAACTTTTTAATATCTTCTCCATCCATCCTGGGTTTTGGCTTCCGTTGATTTGATCTGTCTCACCTGGTGCGCTGAATATTCTGGTTCGGCGATCTCCTGCAACTCCTTCTTCTGCTGCTGCTGCTTCTTTTTCTTCTTCTAAATTTTCTTCTTTCCTTCTTTCGGTGGTTTTACGGATCCCCTTCCTCCTCATTCGGGCCGCAGGACCCAACTCTCGAAAACTGACTTTGCTCACCACTAGCCCACCCCTTATACTCAACTCGTCCCGAACCTCCATCTCCTTGGCCACCTCCCTCTTATTGTCATCCGCCACATTTCTCTTTTCATCTTCTCCATCACTCACACTCTTTTTCTCTTTACCTACACCACCATCGCTTACCATCTCTTCTCCCTCACTCACACTCCTTTTCTCCTTTCCGACACTCCCACTCCTCCCCACTGCCTCTTCCTGGTCACCCTCTGTCTCTTCCTCTGTGGGATGGATGGGTACATCCGGGTCTACAAGGTAGTTGAGACTGGGGCAGCTTTCAGGCTTGTACAGGCTGTGGCACACTGTGAGGTACATTTCAACTTCCTTCTCTCTGCTGCTTTTACCCTCACTCTTGTCATCTGCCTCTTTATCCTTCTCCCTCTCCCCCTCAATAATATCTACAGAGGTGTCACACGGTTTGTCTGTAAGCGTACAAGCGACCTGCTCCTCCCTCTCTGTGTCTGTGGATGTGTCGGCGTGTGTGTCTGTGGGTGTGTCACGATGCATAGCTGCCAGCACGTCAGCATGCACGTGTGATTGACTAAGCCCCATACCTCTCGCGTCCTCGGGCTGCAGTGGCTGCGCCCCCAGCTCCGCCGCCGGCTCTTCAACTTGTATCCTTATCCTCTGTGAGGCAGTATGGATGGAGTTCTCTTCTCCCCCCTCTGTCGAGTCCCCCTGTTCTTTCTCCGGCTCTCTCCCCTTTGACCCTTGGTGGAGCTCTGTGTTAGCTTGGCTCTCTGAGGCCCCAAAGATCTCACTCACCACGTTCTTGGCCCATTTAAGGTGAGGGGCCTGGGAATGTCGCTTGACCTCCTCCACTTCACTCTTGGCTTCTCTCCCACGTACCTGGATGGCCGCTCTAATGGGCTCCTCCAGGTTCATTGCTTCAGTGCTAGTCTCATTTGAGGAGGCTTGGTCAGGCCCAGTAATCCCCAGTGAGTCAGCATCGCCATGGGGGCTGACAGAGTGAACTTCTTGTCTTTCTTTCTGTTTGTGCTCTCGGTTTCTCGCTCTCCACTCCGCGAGGAGTTTGTTCGTTTCCAAGTCTCTCTGCGGACCTATCTCTGCGTATGGGTGTACAGCCTCAGCTTTTAGCCCTTCATCGGTTCCCATCTCCTCTGGCGCTGGGACAGGTCTGGGACTGACATCTGTGATGCTGGGTTCCTCTCTCTCCTCCACGTCCCTGGGCACTCTGTGCTCGTCGTTCTCTCTCTCGCACTCCACCTCACCCCCTTGTGCTTCAGTGTCGCTGGCGTTGCATTTGTCACGTCTTCCAGGAACAGCGTTCCCCTCAGGGTGGGGTGGGATGTCATCACTGCAACACTGACCACTTCCTGAATCTGGGAGAATGCTCTCCTCACTCTCCATTTTATCCAGATCGAAGGGGTTATTGGGTCTTGACCTAGGCAGAGTTTGGCCAATCACGCAGAAGACATATGTAGGCGGTCTCTTCCTCTCCTCTTCGTCTCCCAACTCTCCTTTCCCAGATTCCACTCCACCTGTCCATTCCCCTGGGCTCTCATGCTCTCCCTCGTGCCCCTTGGAGACAATAGGAAGAGTGGCATGATAAGAAACCCCATCATCCAAGTATTCCTTACAGTCCTCAAACTCTTCTTCCTCCCTCTCTTCGTCTCCACCACTGGACACTGTAACAAAGTCTTCTGCTGACGGCATCCTATACCTCTGTTCCTCCAGCCCTGTCTCACTTCCCCCTTTACTATCTGAGTGTGTGCAGTGGCCCCTCCCTCCCCCTTTCCCTCTGTCACTCTCGTCTGTTTTATCGGTGAGGCTGGCCCTCTCGCTATCGCTCCGCGAGCTGTCCCTTCGTTCCCCATCACAGCTAAACTGTGGCTTTCGTTGATCTAGCCCTCCCCAGACCTCGCTCTCCTCATCTCCGTCAACACTCACACCCTTATCACTCTCTCTTCTGCTGCCTCCTCTTGCTGCCTGATCAACGTCCTCCTCTTCCCCTCCCTGTCTCTCTGTCTCGCTGTCTGTCTCTCCAGCCTTTCTCTGTTTAAGGTTCCTGTCCACCTGTTTGTCTCTCCCTCTCACTGTCCCTACCTCAGCCTCCATGGGTTCTGTTGCGTCCACCTGTTTATGCCACCGGAGCCTCTCTCTATCCAGATCCCTGTCCTGGAGAGAGGGGTCTTTGCTATCGTACCCCCTCCACATTCTCCACATACCTGCCCCTCTGTCTCGCTCTCGGGATCTGCTCTCTATGTCTGTGTATGCTCGTTCTCTTGCAGCACTCTGTCTTTGGCTTCTATCTCTCTCTCCACTTGTCTCTTCTCCCACCTCTCCCTCACGTCCTGCTGTGCTCTCTCTCCCGGGCTCCCTCACCTCTTGCCTCTGTCTGGGCCTTCTCCACCTTCTCTCACTCTCCATGTCACTGCTCCACTCTCCACTGCTCTGCGGCTGTGGTGGGGGCCGTGAAACATGCTCACTAGCAGACTGGCTAGTTTGACCACCACGTCTTCTGCCTCCCTCATCTCCCTTGTTTTGGACCCTGTCGTCCTCCCTCCTGTCCCTAGGTTTTTGTCTGAGGCCCTCTGTGTCTTTTGCCTCGACCTGCCATCTCCTTCTGTCTCCCTCTAGTTCTCTTTCTTTTCTCCTCTCTCGCTCTCCATCCCTCTTCCTGGTCTCTTCTGGCATTCTAGGTCTGGCGCCCTCTCTTTCCCGATAATTGTCTCTATACCTTTGCCTTTCCCCCTCGTTATATCTCTTTCTCTCCTGCCTGTCTCCATCGTTGTCTCCTTCACTCCTGTTGTCTCTCCTCCCATCTCCCCTCTCTGGCCTGTCCATGGCCTCTCTGTCTGAGTAGTACTCTCTATCCCTCCTTCTTTGTTGGGATGGAATCCCACCAGGCCTTTCTCCATGTCTAGGTTTTGGCTTGTCTCTCTCTCTACCTCCGTCTTTTTCCCTTCTGCTCCACAGGTCATTGCCCTCAGAGTCTCTTTCTCTCTTCCTCTCTCGGAATCCCGGATTGTATTCCCGCATTCTTTCCCTCTGTTGCTCTGTCCCATCCTCAATGGCTCCCCCTCTGTATTTATCTGCCTCTTCCCTTGATCGGATTCTTACTCCCTCATTTTGCCTCTGTCTATATCGATCTTCCTCTTGCCTCCGCTCTCTCCTTGCTGCTCTGTCTCTTTCCTGTTCGATCATCTCCGAACCCTTATGTCTATCCACATGACTTCTACCCTCTTTTGATACATCCCCCTCTTTAAATGGATCCATCCTTTGAATTGGTTCTCTAAAGGTTCTCGTCATTCTAGGAAATGTGTCCCCTTTCTTCTTTCCTCTCTCCATTTCTCTGACAGCCCTTGCCTCCAGGTTTGCAGTAGGTCTTCCATTAGTGTGTCTTTCTCCCTCTATCCTTCTGTCCCTGTCACTCCATTCTCTCCCACCCTCCCTCTCTCGAGCTCCGCGAGCATGGCCTCTTTCTGTGTAATAGTCCCACGGGTCTGTCTTTTTCTCACGGTTTCTTTTTTTGTCTTTCAGTCTCTCCATTTCTTGTTCTCTCCTCCATTCTTCCTCTCTCATCATGTCCCTCTCTCTGATAGCCTGGTCCATAAGTCCAGGTCTAGGACTGCTTTAATAAGTGGTCTGTCTGTCTGGGTGATGGTTAAGCACAGGTGCATTTGTTTTTGCTAAGATGTCAAATAAAGTCCAGGCACGCCACTTTGTTACCATGGTACCATAATGTCCGGACCTGAAATGAAGCTTTAATCGTCAGTATTGAATATACTCAAACATTGTAACCATGGCTTAGGAATATGCAAGCAATCTATGTTTGCTTATTCTGTAGTCAGTGTCTTTGGTTAAAATAAAAGTTCAGCTAGAAGCTACGGTCTACTCTATCGAACGCTGCCTAAAGAAGTTTTTGTTTTAAAAGGGAGACAGAATGTCTTGGTTTTATCTAATCAAATGTAACTGTTCTGTAAATGCCCCATTCTTATTTTTATATCAAAGCTGTTTCTACACATTCTGAAATCATGTATTTCCATTGTCATTTTTTATTCAATTACACAATTTTACACAACTGTCGTAGATGCCACGGTTCGACAAGTCACAACAGCAAACAGTAATACTGCAGAATATGTTGGAATGGCGGACAAGTTCATACATTGCCGCAGTGATTTATAGGATTACCCTTGCATACTGTAACACGCACTTGAGCTTTTTAACAGTGTTTGAGTGATAAACATTGAAGCTATGCAGAAAGTAAACAAATGAATAGTGGCCACTGACTATATTGATTGAGGAAAAGCATAGAGATTGTGTAGCCAAACAACTCACCTGAAAGCAGTGTTAGGGGGGAATCTTTTCTCCCCTCGCTCAAGCACTCAGAGGTGGAAACCTGGCTGGGATTGCACAACAATCACATTCCTATTCAAATCACATTGGGTGGCTCTCAGCAATTTAAGTTGTTATTAATCCAATTAAACCACTCTCTCCCGAACTGCACGTTAATATCAATCTTTTCTCCTACATACCTAAAAATGATTGCCTAAGACTCCCTGATCTTCCTTCTCTTTTTGCTTCACCCACACCTCGTTTGCCTCTTAAATTCCCTAACAAGTCTGAACAGATTGACACTTATCTTCCCACTCCTCTCCTTGCCCGTCTTGTCCTTGTAGTTACTAGTTATGAACAGTGGAATCTCTCACAAACCAAACTGAAGAGTCATCAATCTTGACCACAAATCAATCCCTTCTCCTCCCCTCTATTGCCGATATGATCACTGCATGTTGATCCCCAGTTGAAAGTACAGAACTCTATACTTTCACTCCATTCCCTGCTCACAAAACACAGGAAGTTCACCGATTTGAGAGTTCATCTGTGCTGTGATTGGTTTAGATGGGAGTAGCCGGGTGTGTCTGCACAGCTAACAGTCAGGTAAAGACTGAATCCACAATGGAGGAAGGGGGAGGGGAGGTTGAGAATGTACACACAGCTTCAGCAAGTGAAAATACTTCAGTCTTTAAAACTGCCCTGTATAATTTGGAAAAAGTAGAGAGAAACAAAACCTATTTTCTGATCATGAAACTAATCATAGGTTGACACTGTAGAGATTTGGAATTTCTTCAGTTGTTTTATAAAATATTTTTCCAATGATGATTGGCAATACAATTAGTAGTGGACAAATAATGCTTTAAAGACTCAAAACGTTGAACCTCCTGCCTTTAACTAGGGGGAAGCCACGTGCACGTTTTAACTAAAACTGGCTACTGATCAACTTATCTTCAAATTCAGTCGATTGAGCAATAAGACATTGTTTGGCATCAGTAATGATGCGTCCGCAGAAGAGTAATTTCCGATCACTGTTTAATCTCTATGGAACTTTTTAAATTAATCACAATCACCAGTAAACCAGTGTGAAGACTTGATTGGTCGCCAATGTGTCTGGTGGAGCACCAAAGCAAGATAAATGACCCACCTAACCCACCTAAGAAATTAAATATACATTTACAGCACTATGAATGAGGGCAGTGCTGTCACGGCAAGTCTATGTCTCTAGACAACATTTCCTTAGCGTGTTGAAGGAAAATGTATTAAACACTTTGAACTTGGTATAGACACTACATTGTAAACCACTGCCTAGTATCGACGTGTAAAACCGCGTTAAATATTAACAGTGAGTTAATCAGAGATAAACAGATTGAAGGTTTCATGCGCTTTATAACACACGTCAGACATGAGGCGTGAGAACAGAATAAAATACTTGTAAACTCAAGATAAGCGCGTCGCATCATTTGCACGCGCTCGTGGCCGCGTGATTTCATGAGCGTAATGTTTAGTTTCACTTCCGTATTCTAATTGTAACAGGGTTAAAACCAGCTAACGGCCTTAGATGCATTCTATTTACTTTAAGCAAACGAAAGTAATAGTTTAAATAGTTGACTAACAGGTTCGTTTGTAGTTTGGCCATAGGTGTTATTTCATATCAGGGGCAAAGAAGAGGCAGTGTGCCCCTATTTCCACACTCTAGCTAGCTTAGACCCGTTAAACATTTTTAACCACGGTAGCTAGCTACAAAGCTAAAGCCAGACCAGACTAGGGAGGTAACTACAGTGTTTCACAGAAAGCAAATAGTTCATGCAACAGTAGAACGGTTTTTGTAGGTCGTTTTCTTCAATACTGCTGTAGAACCGAGCTTTAAGGTAACGTCATAATAAACTCTTCTGTGTAAATGAATAATGAAATAAACCTTTCATATTAGGTTTGCAGAAAAAGACTGAAACACTACCAGTATTTACTTTTAACATGCTTAAATAGCATGTATACAAATATAACTAAAAGGTCAGACGGTAGATTTCCATAAGTGAATTAAATAGTTGTTTATCACTGGCTTGCTTGAAAATGTTTTTACAACTTTAATTTAATGTTGTTGTATTGTCCTCCACAATTAGTTTCAACCGTTTTCTGAAGACAATCAGTTTAATTCGTTTTTAATTGTAATTATAATAATAATAATAATAATTTTTTACCAGCCTAAAGTTACTAAATGTACACGATGGAAACTTAATTGAGAAGGGATCACTTGCAATCTCTTTTTGGCATGACTGTTTTATGATGACATCGAGCTTATTGAACTTTTTCTTGAATCATGGCAAATGTTCTGATTTGCTACATACTTAACTACTTATTTTGTTGAATGTAATTGTTGCTCCTTCCAACCCTTGTAGTGTAGCAGTGTAATTTCAAGATGTTTGTCATGTTAACCCTGTGTCATTCTAACTAGTTGTCACACAAGCATAGAGAGATGCTTCCACTGGTGTGGACCCTGGTCGTTCAACTGGTCCTTTTTGGAAGTGGCTTACTTGCTGATGAAAACACCAAGAGATGCAAACTATTCTCTGAATCCACAACTGAAAGGAATGTCCTAAGCCTTCTTGAGCCACTCACAAACAGGAAGTATGGACGCCTTTATTGTCATGCTGAATAATACGGCAAAATAACATTGAGTCTTTTGAAAGAAAGAGATGCGTCTTGAGAAATTCTGTTTGGTACGTTTACATCGCTGTGCTTTTCCATTGGTTAATGCATGTTTCTTCTCTGTACAGCTTCACAGTAGAAGCAAAGAATGGGGAGGAGACCTACTCCTATGTGTTCCAGGTGTGCGGTGATGCAGGGTCTGACAAGGGAGCTGGCCTTATTCAAGTGGACAGCAATGGGAAGAAAGTTACACAAATTGGCATGTACACCTCAACGCAGGCTATCGGTGGAAGTATGTATTGTCATTACAGCTCTCACACTGAGCATCCAAGCCAATTCCACTGATAAACATATTCAGAATGCGCAGTTGAGCTAGCTGATTTTAATTGCTTGAATGATACTGGTTAAAACCCTAAGGCAAGTGATAGTTTTGACCTTGTTTTGGACAGTGTCTTGTTCTACAAACTCATTCCAAACTTTATTTATTTCACTCCCCTGCCCCCTACAGGTGACTGGGTGATGCTGATCTACAGAGACGGTAGCAACTATGAGTCACATTGCTCTAAAGAGAAGAGAAAAGCCATTATCATGATCTCCTGCAACAGAAAGGTTGACGCAGTAAGTTACTTTTTTGCACATTCTAAGTGATTTTTCATTACGCATTAGCCATCAGCTTTGTTTTAGTATAGCGCTACATTCATTGCGAAAGTCAATCTGATTTGGATGTTTGTAACCCAAATCAAAATATAGTCAATTTTATGTGAACACAGGAGATGTTTAGTAAGAAAATGCACTTGTCTTATTGTTGTTGGATGGCTATGGCTGGTTACAAATGATTCAACAACAACTGTTTAGTTAAATCAAACTGTTCAACTCAGATAGTAAACATTATTTTGTACAGGTTTTATTGACCATGTAAATTGAACACTTTTTGGTGTTAAAAGTCTACATCTTCCCTCATCTATTTCTCTTCCTCCTTCTTAATCAGGGACAACTGGAGGTTGTCCTTGAAGACCGGGAAAGAGAGCAGGACTGTTTTTACCTGTTTGAGCTTGATTCTAGTGCAGTGTGCCCCGCCCTGCCATCCCAGCTCAATGCTGGCTCCATCCTCCTTATAGTGTGAGTACAAACAAAATACACGCTCTGGGAGAGGAGTAAGTTTACACAAACATGGCAAACATAAGTAACACAAAAGTTGCCTTTTTGTGCCCCCCGTGCCATCAGTGGGTTTTGCCTCCTGGCGGTATACCTTATTGGAGGTTTCCTCTACCAGCGGTTGGTTGTCGGAGCCAAGGGAATGGAGCAGTTCCCCAACTATGCCTTTTGGGTAGAATTCGGCAACCTGACAGCAGTAAGGCCTGCGGTTTATTGGTGTGAAATGAAACCAGTACTAAACTGAAGGTTTTTGATAGGTCACAAATGTCATTTTGAATTCCATTCTTCTTCTTCCTCTTCTATCTCAGGACGGCTGTGATTTTGTATGTCGGTCACGGGGGGCCCGAGAACAACCTCCCACATACAGTGTGTCAACGGAACCCTTGGGAGAAGCACCAGAGGAGAGAGACGACCACCTGCTCCCTATGTGACCTGGAGAAGAGTGCAGCAGTGGTACGGGTTTGCACCCTGTGTGGTGGTGATGATGATAATGATATCTGTTGCAGAGACCAAGTTGCCTGTAGACTCTGATCTAATGTCAGTTTAGCATTTTCCCTGAATGAGTTAATGTTGCACTTTAAGCTGCTCTTAGATCTGTCCCTAAAGGCAATTTGTATCTGATACATTTGATACAGAGAAGAAGTACATGTTAAGAGTTAAAACATTGCGTCTGTTTTTGAGCTCTTCGATCAGCTTCTTGGTAGACAGAAAAGGTCAACATCTTGAACTAGTTCAAATGCATTTAGTTTGGTAAAGGCTGCAAATAAATTGCCTGATGAAAATCCAATTTGCTGTAGCATGAAAGGGGATATAGAATGAACCATTTACCAGTCAAATATATATTTTAGTGAAAGACATTAAACAGCGAGAACTGTATGCAGTTCTCATATATTTAGGTCACAAATTGTTGTCCAGTGAATAGTTGTTACCAGTACAGTTATCAGGTCTGACTGAAGTCCTCAATGAACTGTTTGGTTGTTATAATTCCTGTTCTTACAAATCATTACTTTTGAAAGGCAAATTAAGTAAATCCTGTTTTATTCCATGTAGTTTTTCTGACTACTGTTATTTGGTTGCAAAGCTAGTTCAGTTGTCACAAACTACAATTTTTTTGTAATTTGACTAAAACTCAGATGTGAGACCCTTCATTTGTGAATTATTTTGGTTGTAGTGAATAGTTCCTTAACATGAACTTGGATATACATGTTTATTTACAATATATGTGTTCATTATAAAGTAAGTACACATACACAAACCAAATCACTGACAGTCGCTAATGTTCAACAAACTATTTGATAGGGATACATTTTTGTTAAGGTGTCTGTCCATACACTCAAGTACAGACCCACCAAGTGCACTGTAACAAGACCCATCTTGCCGTTTAGAATTGTATGTTGGCTTGGCTTTGACCAAACACAGGCTCTTGCCTGGTAAATTGTGTGTGTGCTATACGTTCAATAATAATACCTGCTGAGTGGACTGTACATCCTTGGTTGATGATTGAAGCCTGTTCTTGACTCTTAGGACACTGATGAAGATGATGGGGAGGGTTTTTGTTTAGGGAATCGGTTACGTCCACTGTAAGGTAAAATCAGGCCGGTTGGGTTCAATAGTCAAATAAACTTAAGTTATTTATTTTAAACACAATGTTACTATGCACATTCTATAATGTTTGGATGTGATATATTACCTTTTCTATTTCTTTTTTTTTCCATATGCTTTCTTGTGTGTACATGTCTTGTTTTTTGCGTGTCCCAATTAATGTCTAATTTCTTAAATTTTAAAGTATGCACTTAGACCCTATTTTATGGGGTTGTGACATAGTCAATAATACTCAATGAATGACCATTTTTTGTGTTAAACCTTGGCTGCATGGTTGAACTGTTGTTTGTTTGATTTAAAGAGAGTTCGAAGTGTTCTACTTCAGTTTTTGTGTGTTGTTGGAAAAAAGAGAAAAAGGCCCCCCAAAAAGTGTGGATTTTGCTTTTGCATTAAAATGGAAAAAACACGCTTTGTGTGTTTCATTTGAAAATAGATTCTCCCCACTTTAGTAGAAGAAAAACCTAATCATTATTATAAATATCTCAATTTCTTATGTTGGTAGTACATCCTTTTTGTTTTTGCACCTTTGTAACATATATTTCAGATTCCTGGGGTTGCTAATCCGTTATTGCTTAGCATTTGCAACTGTTAGGGACTTCAAATATGTTTCCTCGAGTTGAACACAAAACACATGCGACGTCAGAAACGTCGTTTGAAAATCATATCATATCACTGTGTAGCGACACCGAATTAGTATTAACATTGATGGATACACGTGTTTCTCAATTTAACCTTGGCCTTGGCTTTTAAATGTTTTGTAAATACCACATTCATATTATTGGACATTATTCGGGTGATATATTTCAAGAGTTCAGAAAAGCTAATGGGTCAAAGACGATATAAGTAAAAAGTCCGAAGGCCATTCATTAACAGAACATTATACATTTGCACTCAAATAATGTAAAATCACTCGACTCACATTCCTCTTTGGTCCAGAAAGGTTTGTGTTGCTAACTACTTTGGGAGTTACTGACATCTTCAAGTGTCAAAATGCCTGCAGTGCGCGCGTTACAATTATGATGAAAAGGGTGTTTTCAAAATGTACAAATTAATCTTACAAATATAAATTAACAACCAATTGCGTACTTATGTTAATGTTTTCCACGATATTATGAATAATGGAATAAAAAAAATATATACAAACTTTTGCCTGGACTTGTGCGCTTGATATGTGACTGCTTGAAATCACAAAGGAGGCCCATTGAAACCTCGTAGTAAATCTCTGAAAAAGTGCATGATTCCAACTTTCACCCAAACCTGTCATCACAGAAAACAGACTTAGTTATTGTTTCGTTAAATAATATGTTAAATATGAAAAGTAAGGATTATGTGTAAAGGTAATTACTTTGTATATTTGACTAAGGAACCGCCTGTTAAGTTTATGTATGAAATCCGTTCTTCAATGTCACGTTTTTCTTTTCTTTCAGCAAACAACAACAATTTAATGATACATTTCCTGTTATATCACAATGTCACCTGTTGTGCGGAATTACATTAGCTTTGTTATAACATATTTTCACTAATTATAAATATTTAATCATGCAATTTATATTTTATTGTATGAATATTGATTCATATTATTTTATAAAATGTAAATAAAGGTAATTTGAGTCAAAAATAAATAGCTGAAAGAAAACTACCATTGCTGCAATAAACAAACGACCATACAGATAATTATTGTTATTACAGAAGGAACCAAGTTTATTCAATATTGTTGGGCCATTGAGATGGTATTATTCAGGGTAACATGATATTGTCATTCAGAAACGTGTAAGATATTTCTTATAGATTTTAGAGTTTCTCAGTGTAAGGCAGGACGTTTTTGAATTACACTTTCAACCAATTTTATTTCGTACACATCAAATTTAGTCAAAGTAAAATTAATGTAATGTTTATTAACATATACACTTGCTGTGAATGACATTTACAAGGGTACATTCCTGCGAATCACAATACCATTTAAATATTGACTATTCTCGAACATAACTAATAGGGGTATAGTAATAAAACGTATTATACAATACATTTATTTCGTTGTTAATTTATTTTACAAACTTGATTATACATTTTGTTAGGGCGTCATGTACTGAAAAATAACAAGTGTACATTTACAAGTGCATACGCAATAAAATAGGCAGAAACAACCAAGAAGTTTGGTTTAGGTTCAGAATTATTTTTGTCGTGCTATACTTTCTCAATTTTTTTCAAGGACGGGATTATTACCCTCTCTGTTTACCTACATCGTATCACACATTTTCTTTTTATTTATCTTGTTATAATGCGATACATTCTTAAAAATGCTGGTTTGAAAATAGCCTAAATTGGCATTGAGGGGGGGGGGGGATGTTTCTACAAATAAAACATGTTTTTAGTTACAACGTTATATTCCACATAGGCAGCTCAGCTGCCTGCCATTGTATCAGCATGATGTCAAGTAAACGCTGCAGAGCCGTTGAAAGGGTTGCGTCAACGGAAATTCGAGATGCTTGACCATCACGTGATTTATGTAGACCTCAATTCCCGAAAATGATTTGCAAGCGCTTCTCATTTTTAATAAGGAAGGATCAAAACTGCAATTTTGGATTTCCCTCCTTTTCCTTTCGGCCCATCCCTCACAAATGCCTACAAGCGCTCGAGCAATGAACCTGAGCAAGGGAGTGTTTAATAAATCATCTGTATGTTGTGCATATTTTTGGTTCTGACCAACAACGCAAAAAGCGATTGTATTTAGCAACGTCATGCAATTACTTCAGTAGCCTAAACTTGCATCTATTAGTTCATACGCTGCTACTTCTGTGACGCGAACTATAACACGCTTGATTAGAGGGTGACCCTGTAAACAGGGATTTTACCTAGGAGTGTGCACGCGAGGTGATTGACAGGCAAGTAGCCCTTATTTCGCGTAAAACTCCTGGTTGGTTAGGGAAAAGCGGGCGTCCCTAGATTAAAAGCAATAACTGAGTACAGGGTCTTGGGCGCGCATATATAGCGCACATTCTCTCTGATCCCTGTTATGAACGTAAAAAAAATAACTTATTGCTCGAAATTCAAATTTACACACTGCGGCTTTAAGTTTGTGCCTCCTATGACTTTTTGTTTCTCAGAAGACATTGAACAAAGTGAAATATTTTTCAGGGGCATTCCACCAGTCGTATACCGGCTGAGTAATTATAACCCTAGAGGTAGTATTAAATTGGATCAATCTGAAGCGCAAATAACTTTCTTGACCTAATCCTCACCGGAAATGAAATAGAAACAAGAGGGGCGGGATTTCTTCTCTCTTCAAGCCCTACCGTTGTTTGTTTCAACAGTTAAAGGGTGCAAATAATTTTCAAAGCAACTGCCCAACAGTGAATTTAACTTTGCCCAAAGCGGTATAAAACATTTAGAAAAAAGACTGAGGTGAGAAATATTGCATGATGTATTGCAGACAACTTTTTAGCGTCAGTCAGCTACATTAGCTAGCAAACGCTAGCAGTAAGCAGCGCTAACCTTTCATAGCCACTGATGATTGGTTAATAATGGATGGAGGAGCGTGCCTGCGAAATGTGTCGTGACATGAACATATGAGATGTTATGTGTGGGTTATCTTGTGAGGTTAATGTTTATTTTCGTAAAGATCAACGTGCTTTGTTGTTGGCAAATTTTTTAAATCAGTAAGCTTCGTGATAGCCAGCTTGCTATCTTATTGTCACTGACCCTTTCCCAAGCTCATCAATAATTTACAAAATACCTTTTTCATTGCTGTCATGATGACCTGCCTTACCAGCATATGTCTTAGTTATCACGCTAAAATCTTAGGTGGTATAATATCCAACGTTAATTACAATGGCATTGTAATGTATTCACTTTTTTTTAAGTTCGTCGAATTGTCTAATTGTATGAAATGCACAATGCAAATACGATTTGATTTTAATTTAATTTATTTGATTTTTAGTTTGTTGATTGACCTTTGATTTTATTAGAAACCAGCATGGATGGTGGGGAAGAACAGAATACAGGCCCTGCCAATGGAAATACTCAGACTGGGGGGAATACCCGCCCTCCCCAAATAGCCCATATGTCTCTTTATGAAAGACAAGCTGTTCAGGTCAGTGTGTGTAAGTGACACGTGCATGAAAGTGGGTTGCAGAGCGATATTAGCTGCATCCGGCCTAAATGAATGCTTCTTGATGATGAGCGTTATTCCTTGAGTTCTGTTCATCCAATCAGAAAAACCTTCATGATAACCATAATTTTGCTGGGACCATAGGCTCTCCAGGCTCTACAGAGACAACCCAACGCTGCCCAGTACTTCCAGCAGCTCATGCTGCAGCAGCAGATCAACAGCGCGCAGCTCCTTCAACAGGTAACAACACCTTTTACAAACAATCTGTCAAAGTGCAGTGAATCCTGTATGATCCAAAATATGATAGGAATGTACAAATCAAATCTTGAACTCCTTGTTTCCCCAGGCTACGCTCGCTGCTAGCCGACAATCCAACTCTCCCAGTAACACGGTATCCCAATCAACCGCCACTGTAAGTTTATTGTACGGCTTTGTGTACCGACTTCTGTACCAAGTGTTGTTGCCTCTTTGTGACTCAATAACTAATTGTTTTAGAGACAGTTAAAAACAGGCACCTTTCTATTTTCTTCCAGGTAAACCTAAGCACTACTTCTGCTGCAGGGACCAATCCCCGGCCTCTTGGTCCAGCAACATCTGCAACAACAACAGCTCTCAACCAATCAGTGCTTCTCGGAGGGAACTCGGCAGGACAGGGACAGATGTTTCTGAGAGTGAGTCAGTCGCTAGTTTGGCAGCCAGGGTTAACTGAATACATCAAACAACATTATTTACAACATCAACACAGCAAAAGTCATTAATAGAGCTACTACAAATAAATTGGAACCTGGAAAACCTGGAAGTTTGTTCTGATGTCTATTGGTCTTGACCTTTTTTTTTATGGAAGGATGTCTAATGATACACTTGTCATGCTGGGTCACAATATACAACCTTTGTGACTAACTTATAAAAACCTTTATTCCCCCCCCCCCCAGGTCAACCGCTCACTGAGAGCCCCCCTTGCCTCGCAGCTTATCTTCATGCCAGGTGGCACGGCAACAGCTGCTGTAGCTACAGTTGCTCAGCAACAACCGCAGCTACACCCACAGGAAGCTCCTCCTACCTCATCTTGTGCCCAGTCAGACAATGACCAAGTATTAGATATCGTCTTTGAGAACCATGACCTTTCAATTTAACGTTTTTCTTTAGCATTGTTTTATAATATTTCTTGTCATAAATGACAAAAATATTTAAAAATCAGAATACTCTCGAACCTAAGTTTGCTGCACCAACTAACAGAGTTGTCTTCTTTCTTTCTCAGGTGCAAAACCTTGCCCTCCACTGTGTCTCCACTCCCAGAGAAGCTGCGGTCAAGTCAGAGTTTCCTGAGAGAAAGGATTCCGTCAGCTACTCTGGGGGTCACCAGCCACTTCAGCAGCAGCAGCAGTTTACAGCCCAACAGCAGCAAATACAACCTCAACAACAAATGGCCAAACAAATGACAAACTACACAAACCTGCCGGCTATCATTAAGACTGGTCACCAGACCACCGTGGCTGCTACGCCGGCTGCCTCGGTTCCTCCGTGCTCCTCCTCCGCCTCAACCGTGCTGCCGCTCTCCCAGCTCCTCCTGTCGCCCTCTGGCCTCTGCCAGGCCAGGGCCGTAAACACGGTGAGCCCGGCCACCACGGTGACGCACATCCTCGTGCCCACCTCAAGTGTTTCTACCTCCACCCAGGGTTACCCCCTCGGTTCCATGGGCACCAAACCTAACGTCAACACCCAGACTTTAGTCGTACAGCCCCTGCCACAGGTCGCCAACAACACAGACAAAGGCCCCGTACCCATCCAGCCCAAAACCTCCCTGGGACACCGCCTGCCTGTCCAGCCACCCCCTCGTCATCCTCCACCCATCCTCCCAGCCCCACCCAACAACAGCCACACACCCCACATCCCTGTCCAGCTGGTTGGCGCCAGACAGGGCTCTGCAGGAAACTCCCAGGCTGTGGCCCTGGCTCGAGGCAGCGCCACCCATGAGAACACCCCAACAGGCAGCGCTGCCGCGCTGGTGAGGAATCTCTATCTATCTATCTTGGAGAGCTCAACCTAAGTGTGGTGATTAATAGGCTGTTTGATGAGCTGCAATGTGCTGGTTATAGCTTTGTGTGTGTGTGTGTGTGTGTGTCTAGACAAAGCCTTCCATTGGCTCACTGAAGAGGAAGTCGGACTCAGATACAACCATTGCAATGGCAGTGGAGCCCTTGGACTGTGCCCAGACAAGAGATTCTGTGCCTCCCATATCTCCTGCCTCCACTCAGAAATCAGGTATCTAACGAGGTCGTCTTTGTGGTAAGATGAGTCAACATTACCTATATTATATGGTTATGCAAAAGCGAAGCATTTGAAAATTCATGAGATTTCTCCTATTTCCTTTGTCAATTGCTTCATCCACCCGGAGCAGTGGGAGTCTTCTCGTCCCCTCCCAGCCTGTCTCTCTCTCTGCCTCTGTCCCGGGGTGACCGAGCCCCTCTCCCTCAGGCTGTGGTGAAGCCTCAGGTCCTCACCCACCTCATAGAGGGCTTTGTCATCCAGGAGGGAGCCGAGCCATTCCCTGTGCGTTGTTCCTCTCTTTCTCACACACACACACACACACACACACACACACACACTTTTCATAATGAAATCTATTGTTTATCTGGTAACTTAAGAAAAGTGCTTTCCGCAATGCCAACCCTATGGTTTTGTCTGGATTTGCCTTTTAATTGACAGGTGGCTGGGTTGTTGAAAGATCGAGGAGATGGGCCTTTTGCTATTGTTGGCCAAGAGAACGGACCTGCAGGTTGGTGCTCCATGGATCCTAGCAATGTCAAGAAGAATCAAATATATAAAAATAATTATTTTCTGTTATCCTCTTACTGTTATCCTTTGTATTGTACTTTGTTCTTAGTGCTGAGGTGTGAGTACTGTGAGAGCATTGCCCCAGCCAGCCAGTTCAGAGGCTCAAAGAGGTTCTGCTCTAAGACCTGTGCAAAAAGGTAAGGCTCGCCGCACACCTGCTGCTACTAAATGTCATTCCTCTCTTCGCCCTGCTTGTGTTCCAGTGGGATGCCGGCAGAACGTTCCTCCCCCATGCCTTGACTCTCCTGCGTTCCCCAGATACAACGTGAGCTGCAGCCAGCACTTCCGCAACCGAAGCCGAGCGACCAGAGGCCCTCCTGGCCCCCCTCCGCCCCCAGAGACCATCGTGAAGCGCAGGGGGCCCCGCAGGAGCAGCTCCGAGATCGCCTGCGCCAAGCTGACGGGCATGCATCTGCCAGTAAAGGTGAGAGGTCACTCCAGACAAAGGAGTTGTTCAAGGCTAGTCAGCACTGTGAAAGTAGAATTTGTTTCCTTTCGCTGAGCTTTAGTTTGAACTCCTTCTCTGCGTCTACAGTGTCGTTCGGATTCTAGTCACTCGGAGAACGTGTCCAGCGACGGAGACGAGGAAGAGGAGGACAGCGAAGACTCCCAATCCCTCTCCCCCAGCTCCTCCCTCTCTGGTCCAGGGCCAGCCCACTGTGCACCCCAGTCCGACAGGCCGGCCCCTACTGTTAACTGCCCGTTGGATGAAGCCAGCTTCCTGTCTGGGAACCCTGGGAATTGGGGAGTGGAGGAAGTCTGCCACTTCATCTCCTCGTTGCAAGGTCAGTTTCCTTTTCTTTTTAACATCCAACTGACTGCCAATCCTGCCCTGCTACACAGACGGTGAAACATCTGATGTTTCTTTTATACACATCTGGATGCCTAACCAATCACCCTACACAAGGATGGCTTTCAGACATTGTGAAGTGAATAATAGATCTGTTGTCGCTGTTATTAACGAAGTGAGAAACACACATTGTAGTGAATTAAAGTGTATTGGAGCCCTGCTAGGAAATGGTTACTACCCTCAGGGAAACACAGACCCCAGTCAGCAGAATAAGGCTGTTAAAAAACACTTTACTTTCACTTTATGTACACACACAAGAACAAATTCACAAATCTGAAAATGTGGTCAAAATAATGCAGTTGTTGTAAAAGCTGAGCTGTTCTCATGTGTGGCATTCTCATTAGTGGTATCTCTCTGGTGTGTTTCCAGGCTGTGAGGAGATCTCCTCCCAGTTCCTATCACAAGAGATAGACGGACAGGCGTTGCTGCTCCTCAAAGAAGAACACCTTATTTCCACCATGAACATCAAGCTGGGTCCTGCTCTTAAGATCTGTGCCTCCATTAACAGTCTGCGAGACTGAGGGGGACACGGCATAGGACAGTCCTGTCTTTGCTGATGACATCAAACTGGAATGGCTGCTTAAAGCCTGATTCTCCTCAACAGAAACCTGAAGAGCTACACCAGGGGCAATAAGCTGTAAATGACATTCATGATGGGGAAGGCAATTGCAAGGGATATGGCGATAAGTTAGTGTTCCTCGTTGTCACTTATGTAGTACGGCAATCATATGGGAAACACACTATATAGCTGAATGTATGAGAAAATGTGGCCTAAAACGGTTTGTTGTGTTGACGTTCTAGACGTTGAATGTGCAAAATTATCTGTTTCCTGTTGATTGTGTGGGTTGCAAGTATGGCAGTCGAGTAGTCTCAATTAGTGTTCATATTGTTAGAGAAGGATAGTGAATGTTCTGGTTCTGTTAGGAAATGATGTGTGTATGTATACTCATACAGTTGTGCAAACCTGTATACCGGAGGTAATCACAGCTGGTTTACTAACGTGGAAAGTAAGGAAGAAACATTGCCTTTTTACTACTGTGCATTTCTAAGGTGCTAACAATAGTGTTTTGACACCGATGTCATGACAACTGCCCAGGTCTACATCCTATTTTTTTTTTTTACTAAATGGGTTTGCAATGTTCAAAGGCTGCAATCACACATAGTAAGGGATGCTGCAAAGCCGTTTATTTTTTGGGGTGGTTTTTTATGCGTTATTTTTACTAGCTTTTGCATATTTTCTATTGCTATCAAAGGTGTTATTTTGAGAGCGGTTTTAAATGAAACGGAAGTAGTTTGAGTATTAGTAGCTTTAACCGACCTAACTACCTGCAGAAAGGCATTCTTGTGCTCCGAGAGACGAGTGAACGTTCTCCGTCAAACTGTATGCAGTACAACCAATAAACATTACCTAGTTACTGGAGCCGAGTGATTGTTACTACGCATGAGATTCATCACTTGAACACACCACAGAAAACATTTGTTTATGGTTGAAATTTATTCACAATTTGAATGCACGGTTCTCACCTACATTTTGTCTTAATTCAGGTAAACGTATATGACGAGAAAGTGGAAGTAGTTATCTCATTACTAAACAGCAGCCCGATAAGACAAAAGATGAACTTATAGCTTCATGTTATGCAACATTAAATATCTAAGAATACACACGCTAGTTTGTAAACCTTGATATCAATTATATAACAAACAAGATTCTTTTTCCCCCCTCATTCCTCTTGCATACCTTTATTAAATCCTCTACAGACCCTGTAAGGAGCCACTGTTCGGCTGAAGCCGGATAAATAATTGCCATCCTTTCCCCTTCAATTCACCCCCAATGAACATTAAGAAGCATGTTAAGAGGGGAAACTATGATGTATTATTTTGCACAAAACTAGCATGAGCAGTGTCTAGGACATGACGTTTTTCGTGACTTTGTGTATGTGACTTTACTTTATACTGTGGAGTGTGTAGTTTGGTACCTGGGAATTCAATCTCCATGTTTGGCATGGTGCATTTTTCAGGCCTACGCTTCCAGCAACTAGAAGACAGTGTAGCTGTTAGACAGCCCATACCCTGCCTCCTGGAGGTACTGTTCAATGTTGATTGGCTCAGGCACCTTCAGAATCTTTTCACTGGCACTCTTCTCTCCCGACTGGAGCTTCTGCGCTATCTCTGGCAGTGAGGCTCGGTCCTGCTCTTTCCATTGACAGCAGGCCTTGATGATGGAATATCTGATGGAATGAAAGATTATCAAAAAATCACATGGTAGTTCACATACATTTTATGCATTTTAATAGTTTGTGTTTCATATAATTACAGAGAGTTTGAGCAGTTCGCTGGCTTCTTCAGAGTTTTTCCTCTCTGGTGGAACTGTAGCAGCTCGTTAATTGAGACATCTGCAAATGGAGCTTCACCTAGAAACAATCAACAAAGATGGAGCAGGATTGAGTTAGGAAAGAGACATAGCAGTGCCTTAAAAACATATTTAAACACGACACAATTGGAACTTACCAAGACTGGTCATTTCGTACAGCATGATGCCAAATGACCATCTAAAGGAGAGAGAATTTTTTTTCAAGATATAAAAGACCCAGTAAATTATTGCTTCACTTTCTCTGACTAAGTTCCATTACTTGAGCAGGGCCATTTAGTAAAAACATCAGTAAGTCATTAAAAAAAAGTAAATTTCTGTACAACTGATTTGAGGAAATTGGAGTAAATTATCTCACACATCACTCTTCTCACTTGCAGGCCTCCTGACCAGAAGCTCTGGAGCCTGCCATTTCTTCATACCCAGCTCAGCATTCTGGGTGGCTATTTGGTTCTCCCTATTGTAGACCCCCTCAAGGCCCCATAGCTTGGCAGTGCATTGTCTGCTAATCAATGTACTGCGAGCACGGATGTTGCCATGAAGTAGCTTTTTTCCATGGAGAAACTCCTGGTTTGATACATTATGAAAAAGATAAAAAGCATGGAGAGTCAAGTTTGGGGAATTGAGCCGGGATGTAGAATGATATTTCTGATTGGATGGTTTTAAAGTCAAAGTTGTAAACTTGTATAAAAAAACCAAGTTAAGTGCACTAACCAGAGCAGAAGCCACCTGCTTGGCAATAGTAAAGATACGTTTTTCAGAAATCTCACAGGGAGGATCTACGTTCTCCTGACAAGCAAAAACAAAAAGCAGGTTACATTAATGCTGGCCTGTCCACATTTTGTAGGCTTTTGGCTAAGGCTAGCATGCTGGGTAATCTAGTTATCTGGCATACCTGTCTGCACCGCCACAGGAAGCTCAGCAGATCTCTGTTCTCTAGCTCCTCAACGACCGTAACAAGGGGGGCACGCAGTGAGACCACGCCCAATAGCTCCGGCAAGAATGGATGTGGTCCAAGTTGACTCAAGAAGGAGGCAAACCCCAAAAAGTTGTGCCTCTCTGTGGCATTCGCTGAGTCTGAGGAATGGAAGGTTGAGGTTTAGAAACTAAGAGTTTGACAAATGTGTGTCATTATATATTCACACAAATGCTTTGTTATTATAAGTAGAGGTAGACGAAAAGTTTGGTGCTTTCATATTCGTAAACATAATGTATAGCTGCCACACCCAACATTTAGCAGTATCACACCCAAAATGCACCAACCTGAGACAGTCTGTCACTTTGAATAGAATAGTGGTTTCTTCCAACCCCTCCCAGTCAGAGAATCAGGCACCATTAAAGCCCCTCCTCTGCCAGTCTCGTCTTAAACTCTTTTTAGCTTGGCCTACAACTCACTCCAGTCCTGATTTGTCTAGGGTAAATGCCTTTCTTAGTCTTTATAGTTCTGTTAATTACCGTGTTCGCCTATGCTGTTTCATTGTCAATGTTTTTGTTTTTCTTGAACTGTTTTCCCTTTCAGTGCTCTGTGTTTAGAAAAGCAATATATCGATGTAATGAATTATGTTATCAACATCACCAAAAGTTGGGGAGCCAAGGATAGACCACAAACAAAATAAAAAAGTGTTAAAATGCCAACTAGGGCAACTTAAGTCGAGGGACTTCCCAGAAGTAATTCTCAGCTGACCCGTACTTCCCCTCACCGTTGAGCACTCGGAGGACGACGTTCCTGTTGTCCATGCGGGCCCTGTAGAGCGACACAGCCTGGTGGGACTGTAGCGAGAAAGCTGCAGGTAGAGGAGTGACCCTGTGGAAGGACTCGGGTAGCCTCTGGCGGGGCAGCTCCCTGGGCTGGACAGTGGGGACGAAAACCGGCGTTAAAGGCTGGGCTGGGAGACCGTCTGGCACTGAGGGGGTGCCCATGAAAAGAGAGACGGCATCGGGCGATGCAGAGGTGCTGGGACGGGTGAAGGTGGAGTAGGAGATCGGCGCGTCCAACGCTATGCTCTCATGCTCGAGCACATTGATCCCCGGTGGTGCTGAGGACAGGAGAGACACAGGGAGATATGAGGGAAGTCATCCAAGACTGAGGGAGGTCATTGACATCATAACAAACGATTCATTCTTAAGGCCTTGTTCCTTATGCAAACAAGCAAACATTGCTTCACAGAGCTTTGCACATGGGCCCAAACGCCCACGCCCTCATCCTCACTCTCCAGCACACTCCATGTTCTCGGCATGTGTCGATCACACATTTAACACTAGTTCCATGTTTACAACCTTACCGTCAATGCCGTGCAGCACCCTCCGGGGGCGTTGGGATCTGGACACACTGTGCTTGGACTGGGGTCGTATCCGGTCCACCTTCTCTGGACAGAAGCGGAGGAGGATGATGAAGATCAGGGTAACCAGGAAGCCGGCCAGCAGCAAAATAGGCACGATGATCACCTCCTGCTCGTACACCCGGATCTCTTTTCCCAGTAGCAGCATACATAGAGGAAAACACCAATTAGGTGTGGGCAACCTCCAAGTAGGGAGCCTTACAGTTTATCTGGTTAGTCCTGAATGACTAGTGGGTGGTGTGTGTTTTATGTAAAACTGCTTACCACAGATGGTGTCCCCAACCTGGCATAGGTAGTCTTTAGTTGAAGACATCTTTAAAATAAGCAAAATGTGAAAATCATAACATAACTACAGGCAGTTTGCTATTACTCCTCTGAACACAGACTATTCTTTATCTCTAGGACAAAGACAAGATAACTGCCCCAAATAAAACTTGGACCCCTTAAATATAGCTGAATTCACTCTGAGCAGTATCCGCTGTAACAAATCAAATGCAAATTGGGGATCTGAAGAGAATTACACATTCTCTCCCTCTCTCTCTCATGTACGGAAATAACTACTTCATGAACATAACCTTCCGCCATCTGAATAGTTTGTTAGAAGATAATTGTCATGTGGGTGAATCTTATTATCAATTAGCCCAATAATGTAATTTAATTTGCCTATTTTCTGGCACTGTTTCCATAGTGGTGCAGAACTTTGGAAATTGGTTGTAACAAGTCTTACCCATTCAGAATGAAAAGATTGGCTGATCTGGCTGACAAAATATAGTAAAGGTGTATGTCAGGTGTATTGGCAGTAAACACAACTTGTGATTATCCCTGTCTTACCGGCTCACTCATAGAAACAGGATATACTGAGACGGTGGGCAGGATGCATTTACGCACGACCTGCAAGCCTTTTATATCCCCCATGCATTATATCCCAGTCTCTCTCTCTCTCCACTTGGCAATAGCCTGGAGGCAGCCTCTTGTTACTGAGAGGGCAACTTGATGTGGCTCACTATGCTACTTCCCTAGCAGAGGAGACACGCCCTCCATCTCTTTACCTGATGGTTGCACATCTCACGTGTGTCCCTGAGAGAGATTTCATTTTGGCTAAGATACTGAGGAGGACCTGGGACTTGCATGCTACTGCAATATTATCAAAGGCATTATGTAATTCAAAAGGGACACTATGACAACGCCGATCCATTTAAAGAATGAACTCCACAATCCCTGAATTACCTGTTTACTTAGTTGCAAGGCTCTCATAACCTGTCCATCTGCATTTTTTGTGGCGTTGAGCCCAATTACACACAGACACACAGACACAGGCAACATCAGTGTAAAGGTACACACACGCAAGATTGTACAATTGTTAATGCATACCCATTACACAAACTATGGAAGATTAGCCACACACACAAAAGTATACATACAGACAATTATTAACGAAGCATCACAAAGTGTGTTTCCTTCTTACCTCTAATTGTCTTGTGTTTTCAGGAGGATGACTTTCGGGAAGATTCAAGAGTCAATTTAGACTTGTTTGACTGTTAAATAATCCAACACATTTTCCACATTTTCCCAGTGGGGTTGTAGTCCTAGAAGTGCCCTTTCAGTCACTCATGCTACACTACCTTCAGAGCCGTCTTCGGGGATCTTTCTGTTTTGCTACAGCTTTTTGTTTGTCGAAGTAACACCTTCTGTGTCGTGTTAGCTCCACCCTTTCCCCTATTCCCTTGACTTTCATCCTCATCCTCTCCCTCCCTCAAAGATCCTCTTTTTTCCATGTCCTTCTAACCAATGTAGGGGATGAGATTGATTTCATAGTGCTGGTCTCCAACATTGATCTCTTTGCTAATTCACTCCCTTTTGATTCCCCCACAAAAGCCCTTGCATGTCAGCAAAGGTTCTGTTGTGCTTTGTCTCGAGAAACAGGTCCCACCACTTATCCCATGTCCTGTTTCCTTTTGTTAGACACATAACAGTTGTCCTAGTCTTTTCCATTTTCAATTCCTATTCCGTGCCCTTCTGTTTCCTAAACCCAAACGAAAACCCTTCAACTGTGCAAAATGTTTTATGCAGCGTTTATTATATTGACTCTTCAAGCATTACAGTTTGAAATAAAACTATGATAGAAATTTATTACAACATTATTTACTCATCTTATTAATATCCTTAGCACATTTACAGAGCGCATTGAATACACTCAACACAGATAATCACAGCTCCCCACTCAATAGAAATCTCATTAATATCCAAATACCATAAAGTATGATGCACCCCAGCCAGTTTCAAGTCATGCTTCCAGTCACAGATTAGAAGTAGGTTTGTTAGGCAGAGGTCCAAGCCACTTTTCTCCTACAAAGGGAGAAATTATTGGATCAGCACACCAATAAGATGAGTTTGGATTGGCTAACAGAAATTAGTAAAAGGGCTGCACCAGAGCAAACTCTACTATACATATTTTTATACAGCAGCAGAGCCAGTTCAACCTAATTTTTTTCTGTCTTTTATTAATTATCCTGAAACAACTAAACACACAGAACTAAATGTGTTTTTAGTCATCTTCATTTTCATCTCATTTTAGCAACACTTTAAGGAAAACCTAGAACAAAGAGAATGAATGGTTGATAAGATGACTTACCTATACAGTTAGCCATTAGCTCAAATCTGTCTGAGCCAAAAAACATTTCAGGCTTTCCATCAACATGGCACAAAGTCAGGGGGAAGCCAAATGCCTGAGAAAAAGAGAGTGGAGAAAAATAGAGTGAAAGTTACATTTACTCTAAACACAGTGTAAAGAAGATTCCCACTCATGTGGTTAGGCAAAAAAAAGAGATGGCTGGCTGTTTTTGTGGCACTGGCAATGGCTGGAGAAACCAGTGGCAAACCAGCCACAATACTGCCCGTGCTGGTGGCAAGCCACAGGGGATTGAGAGTGTCTGAAGGGGCCGAGAGCTTCTTGGCTCCAGGTCTGCAGCCTAACCATATAGCTGGCTTTTGTCAATTGCCACAGAAACCAGCAACATCCATCCATCCATTATCAGAACCACTTATCCTATGCAGGGTCACGGGGGGGCTGGGTACACCCTGGACAGATTGCCAATCCATCGCATGGCTAACACATAGACATACAACCACTCACACACACATTCACACCTATGGACAATTTAGAGTCACCAATGAACCTGCATGTTTTTGGACTGTGGGAGGAAACCGGAGTACCCGGAGGAAACCCACGCTAACACGGGGAGAACATGCAACTCCACACAGAAAGGCCCTCAGGTGGGAATCGAACCCAGGACCTTCTTACTGTGAGGCAACAGCACTAATCACTGTGCAACCGTGCTGCGAAACCAGCAACAAAGCAGCCTTAATAGTGCCCCTGCTGGTTGCAAGCCACTGGGGCTTCTCTGGCAATTGCCAAAAGCCCGTGGCTTGCCACCAGCAGAGGGCTGTATTGAGGCTGGTTTGACACTCGTTGATCTGGCAATTGCTAGCGCCACAAAATGAGCCAGGCATTTATGTAAAAATAAGTATGAAACCTACTCCATAATCAAGTGCCTCGTCAGTGGAGCTCTTCAGCTTGTCTTTGATTTGCTTGGATGTAGCTAGCTTTAGCAGGTCTTCAATCTTACTAGCAGGAATTCCTGCTTTGATGGCTGCCTGGACATAAAGAATAAAACTGTAAATACTCGATGAGCACTTGTCTGTGCAAAGTCCTGCTCAACCAACTACTAATTATCAAACAATAATCAGGTAATTTGATGGAAAAATAAATAGTTCTGTCCCAAGCTTTTGCAGTACTATAAACGCTTAAAAAAAAAACGACTTGCATTGGATGATGCAATCAAATAATTAAAACCTCTAATATTGACAAGAGTAAAGGTAACACCAGTGACAATGACGGTCCATACAGTTTGTTAATGTACAAAAGAATATAAAAAGCATTAAACTGTTGTTTATGTGTATTCATAAAGTAAATGAGCTATGTAATAATGTGAACTTAAGTTTAAATGCCAAAAAGTATATCTTTTATTTTGCCATTCTGCCAATCCAAAAGTGGACCATTCTGTAGAATGACATAAACTACTGTTTATACTTGGGTTTTGACCCATTGAAGTATTCTGTCTTGTTCTGTAGAGAGGAGCATCGGCACCTCAGACAGTGAGGCTGGCTGAGTGATGTCCTGGTCCTGGCTCCAGATCCTTTTCCACAGCTCTCGAGACACCTGCTCCAACTGCTGGTCTCCGACCTGCTCACTCTCCTGCACTGCCGCCACAAAGCGCATGGCGTGCAAAGAGCCTAGTAGGGACACAACGTACACAACACCTTAAGCAACTATAGGCAACTTTTTTCATATTAACAGCTTACAATTTTATTTTTATTTTTATAGCACGTTGTAATGTCTATTTAAGAATGAAAAAGGTGTGGTTCAGATCAGTCCTCTTGAAGTTTTGATGTTTAACACAAATTTGACTACCACCAGCCTGATCACCTGTGAAACTGTGACAAATTGCTTTAAGGTGCAAGAAAGTGCATCACTAAATCAGATAGAGGTGCACTTATCAGTTGTTGATTAGAATAGCTGGTGTTTGCGCTAGAGATATGCATTGACCATGGCCATCCTGCATGTCTTCAATGCTATGAATTGGGAAAATAATTGCACAAAATAAACAGTGGAGGTCGCTAAATACATCTCTGACATATACACCGCCTCTAGTCTAGTAACTTAAAACACACCTGCATCACAAAGGGAGAGAACAACTTACCTTTCTTGAACATAGCTTCAAAAGGGTCTGCTGGGGGCTGGATGGGGACATCGAAATACTGGCCCAGACGATGCAGGTCTTTGGTCATATACAAGAACTTGTTTGGAACTAAACCTGGAGGCTTGTTGCCTAAATGAGTAGAACATCGAAATTAAAGCAAGGACAACAAATTATGAATTGTGTTAATATTTAAAATTTTATAAAATTACAGATGAGGGAACTCTATAAATATATACTTAAAGTGGAAAGACTTACCTGACCCTTGCATGATTCCACCCAAAAACGCAGGACGTAATTTTAGTTCAATGTTCCACACATTCCTGTAGCGACACATGACCTATTGCATACTGACAATCAAAACTTTGCTCTTTTTAAAATCTGTGGGATAATCTTAATTCCTTTCCCTTCATCGGCGGGGATATATATTGAAAAAGTCTCAATTGTTAAACTTGCGCATCTGATATGCTTACATGCCAGAATTCTCAGTACGTTATGCCCACGAACACATCATTATGCGTTAGCCATACCAACCTCAAAGCCAAGCCAGGAATATGGAGATACCACATCGTAGAAGAACTCTATCACTTTCTTGGAACTCGACATCCTGACGTCAAGGTAAAAATAAATCCTCCGTTTATAAGGAAATACTTTTACAAAGCTTGCAGAAGAGTATTCAAGCTAGCGTTATGTCGTTATTCGCTTTTGCAGAGTACCAAACTATGTAAAAGTTCAACTAACCTACATGCCCGCAATGATATGACACATTCGAAATATTAATACAGTCAGAAGATTAAGGAAATAGTTCTAAATCACCTGGAGCTGTTCCTTAGCTTGTGTTCAGCAAATCTAAAAAGTAATGCTCTGTTGGTTTTTCAGATTTGTGTGTAAAATATTTTTTCATTAACAGATTGATTATTTACAAAACGTCACAAAGTTTACGGGCAGCTTTCTTCTTCTGTTAGTTTCTGCAAGGAAGCTCATGAACATTACTACCACCCTCTGGTATTATGAGGGGCTACCATTTAAAAAATAACGTTGCCATCCAACATTAAATGCTTCTCTTGAGTTTATTTTGTGAAATCCACAATTATCATATTATTATGCACAATACAGGAATATTACAGGAATATCATAAATACTATTCAAGTTTCTATTTACATACTAGTTTGTACAAAGAGTCCGTTCAGTGGTCCCCAATCCAGTCCTTAAGTACCCCCATTTCAGCCATTCCAGGTATTTCATTTTCCCAGTTTCTAGCACTCTTAGTGTAATTAGACACATACACCAAGGCTGGCTGGCACTAGGGAAGAACCAATTCCTGGCATAGATTCGGACACTTGAAGACTGAATTTGGAACTACTGGTATGTGATAGTAACATGACATACAAACTATTATTTGAATCTGCAGTTAGGTTTCCGATTATGTTTCCCCTTGATGAGATGCCTGGTCTTTGTCTTCAGAGCCCAGTTTCTCAGGGACAGAAGGAGCAGCTCCTGTCAGTTTGTCACTGCCAAAAACAAAGTAATTTATTGTGTCTTTCCTCAATTTACACCAAAAGGAATGGTCTTTTCTTGTTTGTTTTCTCATTAGTCTTACCTCTCCCCAACTTTCTCTGTATATGCTGCCTGTAAAGAAGTATGACAAAAATAGATTGGTATTACTCTCAATAAAACATTGATCAGTAAATGAAGTGGGATTTCACCTTAGGCTTCTGTGTTGCAATCCCTCCAATCTTTCTTGGTACTCCAAGAGTGTCGAAGGAATGACTTCGCACCCGGATGGCTCTCTGGCAAGAGGTATAAATGAAATACGAAAGTGTTCCAATATAAAGTGGTTATTGTAGAAAATGCACCAATCAAATATATTAGCGTTTACCTTAAAGTTTTCAATGAAGCCTCCGCTTCCCTCATGCATGCCTCTCACCACCTCAGAAGACGAGAGGCCTGACAGAGGTGGATCTCCCACCATGCATTGTGATCGTGTGGAGAGCTCAGCCTGCAGCCCCTCCAGGAGTAAGGAACGAGTACGCAGCTTGATAAGAGAAGTGGTCGCAAAAGCAGAGAAAGCGTGGAGGACAAGAGGGTGAACAAAAAACAGGTTGGTGGTATAATGGCAATAGAGGAAGCCATTTTGAGATATTACATGGCACACTTGGCCACTAACCTCCAGCCGACTGAATCTTTCCGCCTTATAGCAAGAGATCTCTGCATTAATGAGCTTGGTCAAGAGAAACTCCCTCAGTAATGAGGTCTGAAAGACAGGTGAGAGGAAACATGGAGACTTCCCACATCGGACTGCTGTTTTACAATTCATTCACAAATTTAACAGATAATTGATCCATTCTTTGGTTATGGATTCTCACATCCTTAAAGATGGGAGGGTCCGGGAGGACAGGACCAAAAGGAGGAACATCCTCTCTGGCAGTAACAGACACCTAGAGGTAGAAGAGCAATGAAAATGGACTGTGGTCCTTGATAGCATCAACAGACAATAAATTAAAATGATGCCATCACAGTTTAAATTGTCTTCAGAGGTTGAACTACCTGGTACACCCCCATCCCCCATGACTCATCCCCTTCTTTTCGAACTCTTCTGATCACAAGAAAACAATGCAGAAAATGGGAGCTGATGACATCAGATAGAAAAGGGGTTTGTCCCTCCTGGTAGACCAAAGCTACAATGTCATTACCGATGTGCCTCTTCCTCTGTAGCTGTGTGAGGAAAATGGGCAAAGGGGCGAAAGATAAGAAAGTCTGCATTAAAAGTAAGCATGTTGTGTTCAAATTAATTAGTTTGAATAAAGCATTTGCAGGTAGTTTCCAAATAATAGATGAATAACCCCTAACAAACAATCAACACAGTTCAGATTGGATCTGTACTGTACTGTGTTCCGTTGGTTAGTGGCTAGAGTACTCGGTATTTGGCTAAGGTTAGATTATCTAACTTGCTGTGTGTCGCCTTCAGTGAAGGGCAGTTTAGTCGCCACATGAAACATGATTTCTCTCTCATGGAAGGAAGTAAAGACTGTCTCACTTCCTGTCTGGCCATGACACACGTCTAAACCACCTCTGAACCTGAGGGAAGAGAGGGAAGACATATCAGATATAACCTGATAGGACGATTGTAGTGTTTGCGATGATCCAGTAAAAATAGTGTATTGATTACCCTGTAAAGCCCTGAAGCTGAACTGTCTCTCCCAATATTGAAAGAAACTCTTTGAACTCATTGCTTTCTTCATTGTTGCATAGTATGTCCTCCTCTGTCAGCTAAAAAAAGAAGCGCATCGATAGAATCCCTTTTGCACATTCACACAGTATATGACTGAAAGCAGTGAACAGCATGTAAGCACGTTTGCAGACCTTGTCATTCTGCAGCCACTTACCTGTCCCTCTTTCTGGTATAAAACTCCAAACTTAAAACTTTGAGACACTCGGTGCTCATCAAAGGCAGTTATAAGCTCTGGAGCCTGGGTGATAAAATCAAATCAAATGAGAATAGAATGAAGGAGTTTCAAGGGATTATATTTAAAAATTAATTCAAGACAAGTATATCTCAATCATAAAATGGCTCTAAATAATCATAAACAAAGTTTTACTTTGAGATAGCTGACAACATCGAACCGAGGGACGCTCACACTCTCACATAGCATCTGGAAATGACAACGTCAACAATACTGTTGTTCAATCTATCGATTGCAGTTACATTTTGTGTGATACTTTTAAAGAACAACAAATGTGGACTTGTTGCATACTTTGGCCAGTTCCACAGCTGAGGGAATATTGGGAAACAGAGAGATGGAGAAGACTCCATGCAAGGAGCATTCCTTCATTCTGTAAAAGGACAATATACTTTAAGAATGCAATAAAACAAGCAGATCAAATCTATGCATCGATTTGCTAGTTAAAAAAACACAGGCATTAGAAAGAGATGCAAAGAAAGAGCCAGTTTCTACAGAGGGAACAATCTTTTCATGTGAAAAACACAATTGCAAAAGCATGTGTTGGGAACTTGTTGGTCAGTGGTTGGCGAAACTCAACCTTAGTATCACTCTCAGTCTCTTCTCTTCATCCTCTAGACAGACTGAAAGAATTAGGGGTCCATGGGAGGTGTCCACTGCTGTGAAGGAGTGATGATACTGACAAATAAAACCATAACAAGATGTATTACATAAACAAATACGATAACAGTACACACAATTAAATCAAAATGCTTTTTTAGAATTTAAAATAATCTTAACAGTCCGGCAACATTGAACAAACGCATGTTTAATATTTATAGATGCAAAAGGTCTACCGACTCGTGAGCGAAAGAAGTTCCGGTAGATTTTGCCTTCACTGTCTCTCTCCATGATATCAAAGCATTCTGGACTAAGGCCGCAATGGGAAGAGGTAGGACTCATGTCTGCAAACTTCTCCAGTGGGGGATCCAGCCAGTAGCCTCCCAGCTTTGGTGGCACAATAAGGGGAAGGTCCCCTCTAATTTTCAATAGCTGAGTCTTAATTATAAGGAGAGAGAGAGAGAGAGAGAGAGAGAGAGAGAGAG